>MU225272.1:2377191-2395106 GCA_018584345.1 Thuja plicata | reverse complement strand
TATGTCCAAATAACTGCAATAACCAATTATATATGCTCAAATATCTCATAAAATGCTAACTAAATAATAATCATAGTCCATCATAAAACCCAAAGTGTCAAAGCAATAGTCTTGTCTGTCTAACATAGGAAGATTCTAGGGTGGGCATTACATTCTGGTTCATCTGTATAGTGTCTGTACATGCCTTCTAGTCAAGTAATTAGTATGTCTTCTTTCACAGAAATATATGTTGACATCAGTGATAAAACATGAGTATCAACAACATGATTAGTACCAAAAATTGATATCATCCAATAGAACCAGTTTGGAACTCAAACAAAGATAGCAGAATTTTAGCAAGTCAATTGGATCTGACACATTTCTTTCACAAAGAAGTCATTTAGAATTCTTTTAACAACAACAACCAAGCTGTCAATTAGGATCTGAAGAAATTTCAGATTTACAAACATTAAGAACTCTTATCCTAAAATGGATATGGAAAAAAAATGACTGGATTTATAAACAAACAGGCTAGGAGTCTAGCTCAACTTGATAAACTTGAATCATTTAAGACAATATAAAACTTGAGATTCTTTGGAAGTTCAGAAAGATTTTTCCATCTCTCTCCCCAACAGATTCACTATTTTTTTGGTTCTTTTTTACATTGTGATGATTGAACAACAACCTTTTCACTTTGCAACAAATCTTTAAGAGTATCCAACTCCAAGTAGTTCACAATAGAGCAAAAAGGACCAATTAACAAGGATGCAGATCCATCCTTCTATGCTTTAGGTTCTGCAAAACTAATGGGGGGACACCCTTCAATGCCTTCAATATTCTGTTTGGCATCAATCAATAGAGATCTCACAATGGCTCAACATGACTGGGAGATACAGCTAGGTAATCGGCTAATCACCCATTGAACATCAACCTTGAAGTGGAGCATGAGATTAGTACAACATCAAAAATCACATAAAACCTTCAGATATGTCAGAGTTTAAATTTAAATTTGTAGAATATAGCCAAGACTGATTATTCATGTATCAACAAGGAATATATTGATTTCTGATCAGTGCCTTGTCCATTGGGAAATACTTCTAGTTCAGGAGCAACATACAAAAAAAAAGTACTATCAAAGACTCAAAGCCATGAATACAAATGATATCAGACCATACACTACTTACAAAAAATCCTTATGCAGAACAGATGAACTTGTGTCATATCTATAGCTTTATTTAATCTGATCCTAGATCAGAACTAAGGACTAATAACACATACATAGGTAAATCCATGCAATGAATCAAAAAATTCATAACCCAAATGAACAACACGGAGGAGAGACTTGAATCTGAGAAAAATTGCATTAAGTATGATAAATCTTTCTTCTATATGAATCTGATCTACAACATTTACCACTTCAAAAATATGCAAAATATCTGAAAACATCTATTCTATCTGATAGAAAAACTATACAATACATTAACTACATCCTGATGGAACCATGAAATGACTGGAAACTCCTGGAGCCAGTACTCTGCAACTCTCTATGGAGACCAGGATTTGGCACCTTGCAATAATGGAATAAATCTAAATATAAAGCCAGAGAAAAAGGTCTCTAGATATTTTCTTGAAACACCACCTGTCCTCTTGTTTTAACAAATTTTGAGTTGAGTCATTCTTTCTTCAATCTTTTCAAACCAATTTGACTATGCACCAAAATGGACTACAAAAACAAAATCCTCACTTTGAGACCTTTCCAACGATATATAAAACTTGATTTTTTGATAAAATTTGCCCCCCTAAATCACTAATTGAACTTTTCCCTCATGCACAGCTTTTCAATAGTTTGAAGAATTATTATATTTTAAATCTGCACACAACACTTTACATTCTGCATTTTAATTTATTTATGTGCTTATTTTCTTTTATTTTCTACAGACTTTAACTTGTTTCTCTTACACATTAATCTGCACTTTAATATTCCCCTTCATCTTATTTTAATATTCCCCTTTATCTGCACTGCCTTTTTAGCTTTTATTTCACCCAAAATGCACCAGAATTTGCCATGTGGCAACCTTTGACTAGCTCTATGTGACCATAGGGAACCATGTGTCATTCTCTAATTTTCTCTAGAAATGCCACCTCTATACATAATAGGATCTTGCCACCTATCCGGGGTGCCATGTAGTGCGATGGCTTAATGGCTTATACATTAATCTCCTTACATCTTTCCCTCTAATCCATTAAGCCAGCCATCAATCTCACCACCTCAAGATCTGCACCCATCTCGCAGGCCCCTCCAGTGTGCTACCACATCATCTCCACCTCGTCACCTTGCTATCATCCTAGCTTTCATCTCTGCCACATGTTGTGATGACTTAATGGCTTAATGCTCAGATCAAGATCATCTTTTCATAAGGCCATTAAGTTGACCATTGATCTTCCTTCTGCCGCCACATCACCCTGCCATGTCATACTTGTAGGGTCCATCAAAATTTTGTTTTTTGTCCTTCGTCAATCTAGCATGCACTTTGATACACCAGCTGTGTTCACGCGCATGCATAGCCATCGGGCTTCATCTTCAAACTTCATATTGTGCGTTCTTTCTTATAAACATTTATGTTTTCCCCATCACTGGAAATGTGGGACTAGGTTTTTAGAGTGTTTTAAAGTTTTTCACTTCTTTTGCGCCAAAATATGGGGTATTTAAACATTAAGGTATAACATTGACCCACACATGTGGGATAAAACATTATAGCATGTGCAATGTCCTTAGCCTCCTACAAGCCATTTCTATCTCCTTCGCAGCATATCATGTTTTATATTTACTCATTGTATTAGATTACTATTCATGTTCCCTTGTCTATGCTTTACATTTGTAAAATGCATATGCATGCAAGTTTTAAAACTTTTCAACAACTTGTGATGATTCCTTTGCAAGGATCCACCTATCAAACATTTCTCAAGTCTCTATTTGCATATGTTGTTTGTTGTCTATCATATTGCACAGCCCTCTTGGATTCCCACGTAGCTTATCTCCTTGCTCTCATGCACTGGCTCTCTCCATAGTTAAAGCAATACCTCCCTGTTGGCTTGCACAGGAAACATGTTGGCAAAGGTTGTGGAGCTGGCTTTACACCAGCCAATTAAATTTGATGAATGTTTTAAACACCTCTCCCTTGTTTAAAAATAAGGCATCCTCCTCTCTCACCCATGCACAACAATCCATGAAACTAGATTTCTTTGAGGAATTTACCAAATAGTTTTCATGACTTGCATGTTCATCTACTGCGTAGATCTCCTTGGAACTAAGCTCAAGTCTCTGAAATTCCATTTAATTCCTGGAAAACTCCATTGGCTTTGAAATTTAAATTCTTTGGTGTCTGGCTTAACGTGGGGTCCTTTGATCTTTTCATATTTCGCAGCCCTAACTATTTACTTTGCAATGTAATCAATCTGGTTTTACACCTGTTGATTGCATTCATTTGAAATTTTTGAAAGCTTTTTCAATGTGTAAACAAAACGTAGAATTATGTACCACTTCTTGGATTAATGCATAGAACTCCCTTTTACTCCCCATGCAGGCTTAACATTATTCACATCTGCTAATGAATTATGTTTTGGAGGTTTTAGATATTTTCTACACAGCACTCCTTTTCTATATCATGGAGCGACATCTCCCTCTGTCATTTGCATTAAGTTTGAAAGTTTTTAAATGCTCTACAAAACTACTAGGCAACCTTCATTCCTTGCACACTCTCTCTTCAACATTGTGATCACTCCTGGGAGTAATATAATGTCATTCTGTGCCCGTTCATTATGCTACATAGATTTTAGTATTTCATGTTTAATAATCAGAGAAATCCTTTTCTCTGTAGAAGAAAAGCTCCACATCATATTTCTCCAATGTCACTTGGTTGTAACTCTAGATTCAATTTAAATTAAACCCAGCACCACACAAAATTCCATCTAAAAGGTAAGAATGCACATGGAGGAGCCATTGCATTTTATTCTCTTTTAAGAAGTTGATACAAAGAGATCAATACAGATCATTTCCTCTGACAACCAAGCACTCAATACAGAATGCAATATCAATGTGGAAGAATGAGACACTATAACATCATTCTTCTCTACATGTAGAAATTGTTGGTATAAGGTGCATATTACATGCAAAATGTGAAAAGACACTCTCTCCATAGTAAAACTTCTGCAAAGTTGGTAAGATTTGTGATTCATAGCCTTATCATTAAAATATCAGTATTGAATAGGTCCATCCAAGATCCCTTAATAAATTTTTTATACCCTGCATTTCAAGTTCCCATGCCTTTTGTATATTGACTAAGCATTGAACTTCAATAATATAAGTTGGGTCGGTGAACTCCTGATTTGGACATCATCACTTTGACATTGATTTTCACTTTTAATTTCATCCAAACATGACTTTTAATGAAGCCGGACCATAAGCATCAAATTGATGATCATAACCATCCAGCTTTTATACCTTTGCAAATTTGATCATATAAATAGCAACTGGCCTTTGGAAATGGCATTAAAAATTGATCAAACAATCTCCTAGAAACATGCCATCAGGAACATGTACTTACTTCCAACCTGTGAACATAAGTGCAAAGTAGATTTGAGAAACACCTTCAGCTCTGAGAAATACTTATGTTGAAATTTTACCATTTCATTGTTGTTATACAACTGAATATTGAAAATTGAATAAATTGCATTTGGATTTTCCCTTGAAAAGTTACCAGATTATATCTTGAGGCTTGATCCTTGATCCTAGTGGCCACTTCCATATAGAGAGTATAAGGAGTCAACTCACTTATCAAAATGTTCAACCGACACCATAATATCACCTTGCAAAGTCAACCCTCTGGAAGACTTTTACTGATGCACTGATTGAAAACTGAATAAATCTTGTTTGGATCTGACTTCACAAACTCATAAGATGAATTCCTTATGGTTTAGGGGCCTGGAATTGGATTCATTTTCACATAGAGAGAAAAAAATTTCAATTATCTTGTTCTAATCATCAACTGGTCAATTAATGTGAATCCCTAAATTCATCCTTTTACCAACTATATGATTTCAAAATTAGTAAAACTGCATAAACATAGTTTGGAATTGAATGAGTAAACTATCCAAATAGATTGGTAAAAATATTAAAATATTCATGATAGTACATTTCCATGACTAAAATATTGGGGAGCATTCAATTTTCCATTCCATTCAACCAGGTATAAACTTGTAAGACCTCAAAGTAGGTTATTCTGCAATTCTAAATTTACACTGAGAATTAGAATTAATGGTAAACAGAATGACTTTGGAAAACTGTGCAAATGAGCTCATGGTGGTCTGAAAATGGAAACAAAGATTCTGACTCATGCCTACAACACCTTGGCATAATCCTTATATCATGAAACTTTATTCAGCCAAAGATGCAAGCATGCAAAGTAGGTCATTTTCTATAATTAGGCAATGTGCAGAATGCAAATTTAAATGGACACCTCAGAATGACCCTCTCCAAAACTCATCAAATCTGATATCTGAAAGTTGTGACCCATTACATTTACTCCATGATAGGTGATAAACACATGTCCCAAGTGGTATCTTATGAAAATCATCATGTCATATTTTACTTTCATTCCAAGTAGGCATCATCAAAGAGTTTTTCAGGGGTACTCAGCTTGCCTTAGAGAAAATTTTAAATTGGTCATTCCAAATTAGTGCCAAATTTGAGAGTGTCAGTAGATTGCATCTCATTCTTTAATACTGCAATCTCTTTCTTGAGTTTCTCACATTATTTAGTTTTATCCTTCAGATCTTGACTCAGTTGTTCATCATGTGAGCTCTCGCTATTCTTCTATTTTAGGCTCTCACATAGCTCTCTTCTCTTTGCCCTAGATTTATGCAGCTATGATTTAAATAAATTGATATAGATCTCAACTTCTCTTATATTCTTTTGATATTTTTCAGCTTCATCTTTTGTCCGATGAAGATCCTCTAGTGCAACTATGAGTTGTTGATCCAATCTTGAATCCATTCTTCCTTCTTGGATCACCCTCAAGTTGTTATACTTCCTCCAAGGTAACCTTCTCTAATACCAATTGTTTGAAGGAGGGAACACTGGGGGGAGTGAATCAGTGTTCTATTGAACTTTATCTTATTAACCCAATCCACAAACCAATCAAAGCATAAATTGAAAAATAAGTGCATAAGCATAAATTTTAGAAAATAAGATCAACACCATAACACAATCAATTTTATCATGAAAACCTTGTTAGGGGAAACACCATGTGTGGATGAAACCCAAAAGAGAATAATTTGTAGAAATATTCTCATTTAATCAGCTAGAATGTACATTTATTCAGTCACACTGCCGAGAGATTGCTTCTCGATACAAAAAGGGATACAACCCATTATATAAAGGATTACTACCTTACAAGGATCAATACAATGATTAGTATAAAGTGAAGTGTCTAGAATAACACCTAAAAATGTCTGATTACAGTTCTAAGTAAGTACAAAACATAGATATGATACCCTTTAATCATTGACTGGTCACCAACTCTATTCTTCACCAATCAGTAACTCAAATCTGTAATCCCTGCACCAAAAATTGCACAAAAAAACTTCCACACCTCTGACCATGTGCCAAACACCACAAAAAACCCTAATTCACTCATCTTATACTTTTACAATCCCTAATTTGATCTCACAATGTCGGCAAAATGACTTCTTGGGATATGTAAATCATTTTGATCTTAACCACCAAAAATAAGATTGAGATCCCAATTCAAATCAAGATGTTTACTGATATTCCTCTAGCTATGTTGGATCGATTGATTTGAACAAGATTTGACCATCAAAAATGTTTTATCGATTCACACAATAATATTTTTCACCATGTTGGTCTCTTCTAACTATCAACCTTAAAAACTAACACTCAGAAGCTTATAACTTCTAAGTGTCAAAATATCTTGCTATGAAACTTTAGGATTAGAAAGAATATACCTCAAACATACTTCCCCTAGGTATGCACCAAAATATATTCACTTGGTAGCCTCCACAGATCCAAAAAATAACTGTGTCGACAATATACTTTGTTCTCTGTACTGTACTTAGCCAAAAATCAATCTAACTAAAGATCTAATCATATGGTGAGTTGCACACATGGGATTAGGGTATAAACACCATAATGGTGTGATCAATGACAACACTCATGCATATACTCAGTTTGTCTTTCCATCTTTACAACATCTATTTAATCGCTTCCCTCTAAAATTAAGGATTATTGTGGAGAAGGTGAATCTTTCAAAAGAAAATTTTGTTAGGTGATATTGATACAGGAGAATCTAGGGTGTAAGAGAAATCATGAATCTGTAGGAAACAAGACATCAATAAACTGAGAGGGGTGGAGGGGGGTGAGTTATTTGCACCAAATGCTTGAATACTTAGAACCCTTATGCATGCAACCCTTATATCTAATTTATAATTATATGAGACAGTAAACACAAATAAGAAAACATCCACAACACATAATACCAGAATTTTTATCGTGGAAACCCAAATTAGGGTGAAAACCATGGTGGGGCTTGAACCCAAAATAAGAATAATACCTTGTTAGAAGTATAATATTATTACATATGAGGAATTCACATGCATTTAGACACACTTCCTAGAGCTCACTACTCAATTGACCTTGGGCTCCAACTCTGAGGAAGACTCATTGTTGTCTTACAAAATAGACTACAATATGATGAATATATGAACTGTATAGTAGCATCTAATTATGCCTTCATTAGTTCTATTAAAGTAAAATAATATCCCTCTTTAAATCCTCTTTGACTCCTTCATATGATCAATTTAACCTTCACTAGATCTATACAAGTTCTCCACAAGAAATCCATGGTTTCCATGATCAATCCTTCTCTTATGTAGCCACACTTTTCCCTAAATCATCAATCCTTATATTAAGAACAAGTCAACAAAGACCTATCCTTCAATTTACATCTCACCACTCCAAAATCAATGACCCTGATCAAAGAGACTTTGAACCAACATGCTTTGATCCATCATAATCACCTCGATACCATAACTTTATCCTAAAACATTTTATTGATCACCCATAAAAAAATTTATTGATCAAGTCGGTCAAGAACATAAGAAAACTTGTCACCAAATTGAAATTCCCTCCAAATATCATCACCTTGATCGATATAGATTGCTAAATCAATAGGAATATAATCCAAGAACATCCTTAGGCATCATGAAGCTTAAAAATCAATCAAATCCATCCCGACTAACCAATTTTCCAGCATTCTATGCTTAACCCCAAAGAACACTGCCACCTTCCTCTATAACACTTGTAAATGCCTTGTGAACCTTCAGAATCATGAACCCTTTGAACTGAAAACACATCACAGTGTCCTTAACACATTCCCAGTCGTGCAACCAAAGATCTTACCCTATGTACATTCATGAAGCTAATCTCTACAACTATGATACATTGACAGACAGTAAAGTAGCTCATCATCATTTATGATCTCATAACCTGCTCCAATAATCAAATCAACACATGAAACTTGACATGAACACAATAGGAAACCTCTACAACATCCCCTAAGGTGAAAGACTCCTTATCTTTAGTATCCTTCCTTCTCCATACCTATGAACATGCCATTCCTCCTGCAAAACTGCAAAATAGACATGTTGGCATCAATGAAAACACATCCAGACTTTCCAACAATCTACCCATTTGTCATTGATGGAAACAAGTGATGGGAGAACTAAAGTCATCCAATCAGAAACTAACAGTCTCCATCCTAGAAAGATAATTAACAATACTACCAACAATATCCACAATTATCTTTCAGAGTCTCTCCTACTTATCTTCCTTTATGTCTCTTCTCCCCTAGGAAAAAGCTTCCCATATTCTGATTGCACACTCTTATCACCATTAGATACTGCCCCTTAGATATGAATTTTCATCTTTAACCAATGCTCTTGCTTATGTGTAAGTATATCTTTTTTTTCACTTTTACTCTTCTGCCCCTTTGACATCAATGACAAAGGTACACCTCTCCTCCGATCTTCTCTGATGAATCATGCTCTTATTTGGCTTACCTTAAACTATATCCTACCATGATTACTACTCCCCCTATGTAGTAGCCTCCAAAACACCAATCTATCTTGAATGATATCTCTATAAGGTGTACTGGATTGATGCATTCCTCTGGATCTTATTTATGACCGGGAGGGGAAATTATCCCTAACTTGCCTCTAAGATATGCAAATTCATCTTTTGGAGAAGGCTTAGTGAATATATCAACTATCCGTTCCTTGGTAGAAACATAGTTCAGTCTCACCTCTTTATCATCACCTTTTGTCTTAGAAAATTATACTTTATTGATATATGTTTTGTCTTTGAGTGTTGTACCAAATTCTTAGTACTATTGATGGCACTAGATTTATTGCAATACATAACAATTGGATCCTCAAGTAAAATTCTAATATCTGACAACATTTGTTTCATCCACATTATTTGAGTGAAACTACTAGTAGTAGCAATATGATCTTCCTCTGCACTAGACAAAGAAATGGAGTTTGGCTTCTTACTCAACCAAGAGACCAATCTAATTCCTAGAAAGAAAGCACCAACACTTGTACTTTTTAGTCTGCGGCTGGGGTTTCTACTATGGCCGAGGTTTCTATTGCGGCTGGGGTTTCTGTGATAGCTGGGGTTTGTGCAATGTTTGTTGCAGTTGTGGCTGGGGTGTTTGGTGTGACTATGGCTGGGGGGTTTTTTGCCGTTGTGGCTAGGGTATCTGATGTGACTTTAGCTGGGGGGTCTTCTATGGATGGTTATTCTACAATGTCTATGATTGGGGTTTCTGCAGTAGCTAGGGTTCTTGCAATGTCTATTGCAGCTGGGGTTTCTTCTATGGCTAGGGTTTCTATTGTGGATGGAGCTCTTGAAATTTTTGTTGTGGCTAGGGTTTCTACTTCGGCTGTGGCTACGGTGTCTGCTGTGATTATGGTTGGGGGGTCTGTTGTGGCTTGCTTTTTGCGGTCTTTTTTTGACATTGTTTCCAAGTCAACTACAGCTGGGAAAGGACTTAGGGCTCCCATTGATAATGGGTCTTCCATTTCTCTAGTTCCTATTTGTGGGTTTTTCTCTATCAAGAATTCCTTTTCTACAGATGGGGATTTTTTGAACAAGAATGATATCTTTAGGTCTCACGGACTGATTTTCCATTTTTGGGTATTCGAGTGTAGCCTCCCTCAACTGCATGACTAGATTTCTCAAACGTGGGAACAAAAATTATTAGGTAGCATGAATATCTTTCTAATGGAAAAAGGGTTTTTCATTGTAAAGTTTGATAATGCTGAGGATAGAGCTACGATCCTTTGTGATTAGTTCTTTTGCTCGAAGGATAAAAAATTTATGCTTATGGTAAAGTTGTGGCACCCTGCTTTCAGTCCTTCCATTGAAGTCTTTAGTAAGATCCCTAAATGAATTAGACTCCCCAACCTACCCCTTCATCTTTGGCATGATTCTTTCCTTGAGGAAGTGGGTGAGGCTTTGGCAGATTTTATGATGATTTATAATGATTATAACAATATGTATCATACCACCTTTTCTCACATATTGGTTGATCTTGACACCTCAAAGGGCCTTCTAGTTGAAATCAAAATTGAATCATCCTTGGGATCTTGGACCTAGCAGCTTGACTATGAAGGTATCCCTTTTAGGTGCCGCAAATGTTTTAAGACTAGTCACATCTCTTCCCATTATGGCTTTGATACCAAGAAGAAGAAATCTTCTCCCTCTTGGTGGAAGGGTGCTTCTACCCAACATTACACTTTTCTGAAAAGCTCCACTCAATCTGGGTTGGAGGTTGTTCCTGATAGAGGTAATAAATTTCCTATTGTTGAGGAGGTTGGATCAGGTCCTTATCTACCTCTTGTTTCTCCTGTTGGGTCTGTTGGGGTTGCTGGTTCTTTCTTGTTGCTGATCCTGGTCCTGCTTTGCTGGATGAAGCTAGGCATTTTGCTAGTGGTTCTGAGTTGCTGGTGGTTCTGAGGGTGCTAGTTTTGTTGGCCCTATTGTTATTTTATCAGTTGCTTGTTTTGACTTTGCAGTTCCTTTTCTTGTTTTCCCTTTGGATGGGCAAATATCAACCCTATGCTGACTAATTCACTAGAAGTTTCAACTCCTTTGTTGGGTGCCAGATCTTCAACTTTGGATTGATTGTGCTAGTAGGATAAGGATGCTAGTATTGAAGAAGGTTGGATCACAATTAAAGGAAAACATTATAAGAATCACTCTCCTTTTGACATGACCCTCTGGTCCCATTTGAAGGGGACAAAAAGATAGTTCTCCCTCCTTGTGATGCAGTTTTCTAATGGTTTATCTTGTGCAATGATTTGGGTGTTTTTTCTATGGGTTGCTGATTTCCTTTTGGGCTGAGTTATTTTGTGTGTTTCTTGGGGTTTTTTGGCCTTGTATTCTGGTTGTTCAGTTGTGTTTTGGGAACTCTTAATGCTTTATCATAATATTTTTCATTGTACAGGGTTTTGGGTCCCTTCAAAACCTATTTTTACCTATTAATCAGAACACTTGTACTTTTCATGTCATCAACATCACCTTCCTAGTCAACATCAGATACCACACCCCAAAGTCCTCTATCCCTTTTAGATACTTGAATATCATCTTTATTGATACCTCATGATTGTGTCTAGGATCTACTTGATACATTTCCACAAGACACACAACATTTATTATGGCTGGTCTAGTATGAGTTGATTAAAGTAACCCACCAACCATTCATCTATATCTATCTTTATTGAATTTAGGAGACTCGTCAACTCTTGATAGAATGCAACCAACCACCATGGGTGTTCCCATGGTTTTAGAGTCATCCAACCCAAACTTCTTTAATATCTCCTTCACATACTTGAATTGAGATATAAAGATCCAATCCACTGATTGGGTAATTTGCAGGCCCAAAAATAATTTAATTTCTCCTATCATAGACATATAACACTTGTTTTGTACTTCTAATAAAAATTATTGACTCAACTTATCATTAACATCGAAGGTAATGTCATCAACAAACACTTGTACAATAAGCATTCCCTCATCATATAGCTTGAAATATAAATTACTATCAGCCTTACCTTTATTGAATCCAAGCTTCAATATATGTTTTTCAAATCTAGAGTTCCAAGCTCTAGGAGCTTACTTCAACCCATTTAGTGCATTCTTCAGCTTTCACACCATGTCAGGCTTGTTATTCAATTGAAATCCATCAGGTTTCTCTATGTATACTTCTTCTTCTAACTATCCATTTAGAAATGCAGATTTGACATCCATTTAGTATACCTTGAAATTATTATGAGCACCATAAGATAGGAATAATCTAACTTCTTCCAATCTTGTTACAAGATAAAAAAAAACTCTTCGTATTCAATCCCTTCCATCTGAGAGCATCCTTTACACACTAATCTTGATTTGTTCCTTACCACTTTTCCTTCTTCATTCAATTTATTCTTGAATACCCACTTGGTGCCAATAACATTCTTGTCCATAGGCCTTGGAACAAGTTCCCAAGTGTTTTTCTTCTCAATCTATGACAATTCAACTTCCACAAAATCAACCCAATAATCATCCTTGCAGGCTTCATCTACATTCTTTGGTTCAATCTTAGAGATAAAACATACCTTATCTTTGTCAAATCTTCTCCTAGTCTAAATACCCTTGTTCTTGTCACCAATGATCTACTGTTCATAATGATTTATACTTACATACCTTGGTGTCTTCTTCTTTACGATTGATATATGTGCTTTCTCTTCTCCACTTGTGTAGGATTCATCGTTAACATTCATTTGCATACTAGGAGTTTGATTCTGAACTTGTTATTGAATTTGATTACCATTAGAGTTCAGATTATTAGAATAATATCCTCAGGTCCTAGATGAATTCTCAAGACTCTCATCCACCTCCACATTTGCACTCTCTACTAGTTTCTTTAACCTCTTGTTATAACACATATATGCTTTGGTTTTTGTGTAGTAGCCAAGGAATATGCCTTCATCACTCCTTGTATCAAACTTTCCTATGTCCTCATCTTTCTTGATGAAGCATTTACTACCAAAAATTCTAAAGTACTTGACAGTAGGCACATTTCCACACCAAAGTTCATAAGGTGTCTTATATGTTCCTCCTTTGACTTGTACTCTGTTAAGTGTGTATACACTAGTAAATTTTAGCCCTATTTTCGATGAGGATTTGTCAAAATTTAGACACCAATTGGTCTACAAAATGACCACCACTATCGTTGGTATTTTTTCGTCGATTTTACGTCACACTAAACCGTCGTCGATATTTCAACACACATAGCATGGACTTATCAACCGAAGATGCGTTGAAATGTTTGGTCCATCCTGGACCCTGATTTCCATCGAGGTGACCAATGTCAGTCTAAATGTTGATAAACTCTGCTCGATTAAGGCGTCGAAAGTATAGCATCGGCGTTAAAAAGCTAAGTGTCGTGTGTCGAAATTGCGACGAACAATGGCTAATCATGTCGTCGATTGTATAGCATCGACGTCGATATGCTAAGTGCCTTGTGTCAAAATTTTGACGAACAATGGTTGATCATGTCGTCAAATGTATAGCATCGGCATCGATATGCTAAGTGCCTTGTGTCAAAATTTTGATAGCCTGTGCCATTTTTTTTTAAAAATTATATATTATCGTATAAAATATGTATAAATATATATATAATATGTATAAAATATGTATGAGACACTTGCTGTTGGGATTAGTAGTCACCTTTGCATTTATAACCACACAGCATTAATATTGCCAGAGGAGAAATGGCCAAGTTCATTTAGGTGTAATGGGCATCCTATGCTCAACTCAGAAAAGATGTGAAATGATGATTTAGATTTGCCTAAAACTAGTAGGATTTTGTGCTCTGTTTGATTTTTTTGTTAGCATTTTGCATTTAAAACTAGTAGGAAATAAAAGTTCTTTGTATACTTTACAACATTAGTTATTTGTTTTTGAGTTTACATATGATGACAATAAATAAATGTTTAAAAATCAATAGATAATTCTGCAACTTACGTTGATGTATTGTATTCATAGATGCCTAGAGCCAAGTATACATGTCAGCATAAATGGTGAGCAAACAATAGATATGTGAATAAAAGTATAAAAATGTAGTTAACAAATAATTGCATAAAGTACCTGATCAAGGTTTATTGGTGTTGCAGTTCTTGATAAAGGAGAGGTAATATGATCTAGTTAAGCAACAGGACTAAGCATTGCAACTTTCTTTACAAAGCTTGCAAGATAGCTATTTGTTAATCCAGCAAATCCTGTCATGGCTCCCTGCATTAATCAGATACAAAATGTAGCTAGTTCTATGAATTTATATGTCAATATACACAATGATTAGAAAACAACATTACCTATCCTATTGTTTTTTACTAAGCCTATGCCACTTAGAGAGCCAATGGAAAAGACAAGTGATAAAAACACAAACAAAATCTCATTGATTACTTTGAGTTTTTTTGTGATATACTATTTGGATCTATCAGCCTATGTCAATATACTGTTTGGATCTGTTAGTGACATAGGCTGATAGAACCAAACAGTATATCACAACACCAAGATAGGTACAGTAGGTAAAAAAGTTACCCATAGTTCCAGAAGCATCGTTGCCGCCATAGAAGGTAGCATGAGCTGATTTCCAGCCATTATTTTGTATCATAACAGGTTCCTCTTAGAAGTTCAATCAAAGAAGTTCAAAACCATTTCAAGGAAAATGTGGAATATCCTCCTCCAATAAAATTGGATTCTCAAATCACCAAGTAACAAAACCTTTCATTTCTAATGCCACTATTTATGGTGAAACAATCAAACTACCATCCCTTGTATTCATTTCCAAATAGCTAACACCTATTTGGCCACCATTTCTATCTCAACCACTTATACCATCTTATTCTCATGTACCACCGTCTACACATCCACCTAGAAATGTCTACCCAGCTCCTAGAATGCACTAATGTATAAGTTATGATGCATGAGAGTAACTTATGCATTGATGCATCCTAAGGACCTGATAACTTGTCTATACTTGATCTCATTTTCCCCTTTATCATGTTTCTTCTTTCCCTCTTCCACCTCATCCTACTCCATTTTTTTCTCCATCACTGCAATCTACCCCAACTCAGTCAGAAAATATGAGTTTTGGCCAACAAGGATCAACTTATAAGAAATGAATCACAAATTCTTAAAAGGGTACTCCCAGCTGGTTAACATAATTTGTCACAAGGAAAAGGAAAATAGTTCAATCTGCCTTTTGTTTATCATGGCATTATTTTATCTTGCTACAAAATTTGTTCGACCAAAAAGGAAAAGGGATAAAGAGGGGTGGATAGATAATAAAGGAAATGTGTACGGGTAAAAATGAATTGAGAGTCAAAATAAATTCAATTTTACCAAGAGCTTTGACCTTGCAATCTTCAATCATTTAAATTTGTTCATTTTTATGGGTTAAGATATTGCAAAATGAATTAGAGTTGGTGATTAATTCAGAATTTGTATTGAATTATCTTTTATTCAACTAGTGTTTTCTTTTCATTATGATTAATTGTTTAATTTGAGTTGCTTTGTGGAAGTTAGCTATACTTTTCATCGATCACTGTTCGTCCAATGCGATTCTTCAATTTATATAGAACTAAAAAATAGTAACATGCGGAGTTGAATATTGTTTCAGCTTATAGATCAATTGCAAGGAATCAAAAATCTTCGGTTGCATGTGTCAATTTCTCATTGCATGTTAACAACCTTAGTCTAGTTTTAATTTGTTTTAATGGTAGTGTAGCTTTCCCTTCGGAATTAACAAATGTTCTATCTCACAAAATGTACTTAATGCATTGTTCCCAAAAAGATAAATCCAAATGCTCTCAAACCTACATATCAAGAGTCCATAGCATAGTGTATAATAGAAAAACCTATTTTTAAATTGTTTTTGACCAAAAGGAATCAAGAGTTAAGCCCAGTGACCTAGACCATAGCTCTTTATAGGCGAGCCCCCACACAACCTCTCAAGTGATGCGAAATGGATCCTCATCTGCACCATGGGCAAATCAGGAGTTAAACCCACAACCTGGGCTACGTAAAGCGGCAGCTGAGACTAAGTGAGCTAAGCCAAGGGTTCATAATAAAAAATACTATTATTAAAGAATCCAATCATTAAGACACACATCACACATGAATTCAGTATGAAACCTTATGAATAAAACCACATTAAATCAATTTATTTTTCACTTTTTTCTTATCATCTTTTGTGGATGCTGAATGATGTCTGCACCATTTCAACTGTCCTAGAATCGAATAATTTGTGCAGTACATATGAATATGAAATCGGTATGAGAGCCATGGGGGCATCATATTGAAAAATATTCGAGAACATCTCTAGAGGTTGTCACCAATTTCCAATGGATTATGGTACACTAGCCAAATCCAGAATTTGTGACATATAAATATCATACATTATCCAATCCTTCCCATGGAAAATTTTTCCCACAAGAACCTTAAGGCAAGATGTAGAGTAGAAAAAGGCAAAATAGCAGACATAAAAGATGTGCATTTTTCCTGGCAATGAAACCTTTCAGAAGTAGAGAAGTAGATACCAATGAATTCTCAAAAATGTCAAAAAGGTATACAAGAGAGATCTACAGTTATTTCATGAATGTGATCTACAAAATATACACAAAGAATACTGGTAGATTTATGATCATCTATTAGCTCTGGGACCATTATTATCTGCAAAGAATATCTCATCAATGGGAAGTAACATGAGGCACTGCCGAGTTAGGCACAGAGCTATATACAAAGATCTCTTATTCTATCATCAGAAACATTACCAAATGGAAATATCTTTGTTTTGCCACCATTTTCACACGTTAAAGTCAATCCATTCTGGCTTTGTGAAGACTGTAAGAAAGCATCATTAAAAGTAATAATATCAACTACTATAGTAGTTAATAAACAGATGATGTTCTATGTGAAATATATTCAAAATTTTGAACTTTAAATATGCATAAAGACAATATTAGGCTCTTAAGAGAACATTGAGAAATTTAATTACCAAACAATAAACTGATTTCTCCTTGCAACTCCACTTGCTTGTTGGCACACAACTTAAATAGTGGCACCAACCACAATGATCATTTTCATTTACACCACACAAAACCATGGTCAAACCAACAGCATATCTGCAAATAAAAGCAACAAGAATGAGTTCCAAATAGAATTCTGAATATTACCAGGAAGCTGGGTCAAAATCTCTCGCATACCAACTTTATAGAAAAATTAAAATCAATTCAATGATAAGCAATCAATACATGGAGAAAGTTGCATGATGAACATAAACAATCATGATTTAATGAGCTAAGCAACACAGAAGATACGTGGCAAACTAGCTCAAATTGTAGAAAGCTATGGGCCAATATGTAATTCTCTGCAAGGAAATTCACCTATAGTCAGTTCAATTATTCAACCCAACTCAATATAACTAACAAGATATAGTTAATTCAACATAACAGAAGATCTAGTACTAAGTTACTAATGAATGCAATGCTGAAGCTAAATAAATGACGTAGGAATTATAGGTAAAAACTGAGCACAAAATTCATTTTAGAATTTCTTGCCTATAATTATACTGCATTTGTTGGTAAATGAAATAAATCAATCTCTATTTGGAACCCTCCACTATTTCGGGAGGATACTTTACATTTTACTGCATTGTACTGGGAAACTCTATTCTTTATTTCACTAAATAGTGTTAATTCATTTACTATGACTTCATATTGAGATATTTTAAGAATAATCTTTGTATGTAAAT
>MU225272.1:2347351-2358121 GCA_018584345.1 Thuja plicata | reverse complement strand
GATCATCAAGGACATAACATTCCAAACTTTCAAAGCAAAATAGCAATCTGCAATGGCAGGTTATAAGGCTCAAATCAGATAAGTGAAAGAGAAAAACATTAAGTATCACCCAACAATAAGATTTTGACTAAACAAATAAATAACGTTTGGTAATATATACACTTAAAGAATTAAAATCATAAAAAGAATAAGACCTAGCAATAGAGAATTAGGCTTAGAAAAATCATTTCCAAATGAAACTAACAATGCCTTAAAAAGTAAAACAAAGCTTCAACAAGATTATAAGCATGTAATATAAGTTACAAAAGATATATATTTCTCATTAATTAAAATAGGGAAAAGATGACTTGTAAAATACTGAAGTAATTTTGCCCAATTCAGAATCCGTCGTAAAATAAAACATGTAAAATGATGACAGTTGTTTTTGGCCCAAGTCAAAATTGATTCCAACTTCATTTAATGAATTTGAAAATCAACAAATTCATTGCACATCTTCACTCCACTCTTTCAACCTCTAAAGTTGTTTTTTTCACTATTTAAGAACAAACTGTCTCTCCGCTTCATTGACCAAAGGGAATCTGATTTCAAAAAAAGTGTTGGAAAAAAGAGCTATATAACCAATACTCGACTTGCACTTGACCCATCTTGCAAGTCATTTCAGAGACTAAATTGAAATGGATATGTTCACTAATTTCAAAATTACCATAGGCAAGAAATAAACTCCATTGGGACAGAATTCTAAAGAACAACCTCACATGAGAATTTCAAATTAATAATCTAAAAGACAACGATATAATCTTCCTTGCAAGCTTGTACGAAATGAAATGTATCCTCTTTACAAGACCTTGGTCTTTCTTTCCACCAAAATGAGCCACAAGAACATGTCCGCAACTATCAAGCATGGCCAGGTATATGTTTTCAACTAATGCAGTTTTCAGAATTCCCATAAACATTCAAAACGCCAATCATGTTCCACTGGCAACCATCCAATTTAATAGCAGTGCATCGTAATGTACCCCGCTCCAAGTATAAACATCTCTTTGAGGCATTCTGTCAAAAAATTCACGTGCCTTGTCTGTGCTTCCATAGTTGCAATTATAACATCTGTTATCCTTTCATAGATGTCCATACCCTGTTTCGAAGCTGCCATTTTGGAATGGGCAACAGGATGTTGGCAAAAGTTGTGGAATTTGGCTTTAGTTTTGACGATTGCAAATATGGTATAGGTTTTACTCGCTATTTTTGGGATTTGTCATTTAATCATCTTACTATGCAATGCAGGCTTTGCGTAGGGAACAAATTTGTGTAGCTTTTTGAAGTATGTGTTTCTGGAAGATTATGTTTGTCCAAGGGTTTTTGTATTCCTAAGACTAGTTAGAGGGGATGCTAAAACATGTTATGATCAGTAAATAAATTTTTTTTTTCTAAATTTTAACTTTCATATTAATAATTTGTTGCAAGTTGTGAAGGACACAATAGATCCCAATGCAAGGATTGAGTTCAGAGAAAATACTCAAGATGACAAAATTGCAGCACACGAACCCACCTCCTCCCACCAAAAGCACTTCGATTGGCACACGAAATCCCAGAAAATGAAAATTGTGTTTAACACTTTTCTTTTTTTTTTCTATATATTCTTGTGTTTGTCAATATTTCAAAATTTCTTCTTAAACTTAATAGATGTCAATATTTCAACATTTTCGAGAGCATAAACCAAAAAAAAAGAGTTTCACAAGCCAAATTGGCCTGCCATCGAAAATTTTGGTCTAAAATATAGGCCTAATGTACTAGTGATACCACAGTGTTGAGTTCTTCTCTCACAATTATATGTAGAATGTTCTTCTCAAGAATCATAGTCCTAATAGTGTCCAGGACTGATGTATTCTTTCTCTCCACCACTCCATTATGTTGTGGGGTTTATAGAGCAGAAAAATTTCTCTTTATTCCATGCATCTCACAAAAAGTATTGAATTCAACTGATGTGAATTCTCCTCCTTTATTAGATCTCGGTCACTTCATCTTCTTCCCTATCTCATTCTATACCATGAAATTGAATATATTAAACTTTTTAAAGGCTTAAAAATTTTCTCTCAATAAAGTCACTCATACCATCCTTGAGTAATCATCAATAAGCAATATAAAGTATTTTTCACCTTGCAAGCTTCTTGTCTTAGTAGGATCACACAAATCAGTATGAACAAGATCTAACAATCCATTAGATTTTTTCATCTTTTTAATGAAAATTAACTATTGTCTTCTTTCCTAAATGACATTCCTTACAAATAGAATTGGTAGGCTTCTTCATTATAGACATATTTCTAACAGCAGAAGTAGAACTTATAGCAACAATTCTATAAAAGTTACATGACATGGCAACCAAGTTTCATCTATTTGAGCAATCAAGAAACTTCTTAGATTAGTATTCAAATGAAAAATGTTACCTTTTTTCTTGGCTCTTGTTGCTATCTCTATTCCAAAATTCAATATTTTTCATGATTCATTCTTGAAATGTAGGTCATATCCTTTGTTCATCAACTTCCCAATACTTAGAAGATTGTGTTTCAAACCTTCAACATTAAATACATCATCAACATTAATCTTACTATCTAGAGAGATAGAACCTCTTCCTCTGATCATACCATCAATATTATCTCCCTATCTTACCATACCTCCATCATACTTCTCAAAAATCACAATTTTTTCCTTATCACCAATCATATGATGACAGCTGATGACATATATTTTTCCATTAGTATGCAAAGGAAAACCATTGATAATGACTACACCAAAAGACAGGTTTTAGCACAACTCGACATAATAGTCTACAGTATAAACCAAAGACACAACTTACAAGTGCAAATCAAAAAAGTTAACAGTGGAACCTGATAGGAGTAAACTGACAGAGGAACCTGATAGCATAGTGAAAACTGACAAAGTAGATTACAAAGTAAACCAAGAGAGAAGAAAAGAGAGGAACTTGACAGATCAAGGGAACCCGACAGATAGTTCACAGAAGGAGCACCGAAAGACTTTTAGAGCAACCTAAGCATCAGACGCCGAAAGTCAGTTATATCCCGAGAAAAGTGGATCTGACTTCCACCTTAGATAAAATAGTTATGCTTTATATTTAGAGTTTAGATTTTTTCAACAACCATTTCTTGAGGAACAATAAACATAATTGTAAATGTTTTAATCAGTCTAACTGACTAAAAACATGCAAACTAGGAGATCAACGTCAAGTTGTAAACCTTTGATCATAGAGTTAAGTTTGTAATACGTGAAACTAAAAAGCTCAAATATATTGTATAAATAGATGTGTAATCATTCATTTGATATTGATGTGAGGATGAATGTAGCCAATGAGCACATCTATGGATCAGACTGAGAGTTTCAAGAAGCAGAACAACAAAAGATGAATTTGGTTATCAAGAACCAAGAATCAAGGCTACTGAGCAACAGAGGTATTAATCAATCACATTAGGTGATACATTGTACATGTAAACTTTAATGGATATGTAATCATAAATTTTAGATTGCATACACTCAGGTCAATGAGTATTTTTGTCTACATTCTAACAAGTGTAGCAAATAGAAGAAATCCTTTCAAGAAAGGTGGATTTAATAATCCTATTATAAATCTCTCAACTAAGTGCACACTAAACACTGTTGCTAAAGCTCTTAATAGAGTAGACCTTAACTAGTCTCCACATAATACTCCTAACAAGTTAGATCATCAGAAGTGATCTAATTGTAAACCTTAACCGGCCCCTTCCAATCTGTAGATAGTGAAGTTTTTATGGGTCCCATCCCCATTGCAATTTTTACCTTCTAACAGGGGTTTTCTGCGTTACCATAGCTTGTGTTATGTGTCATTTCTTTCATGAATGTTTCTATGAATGTCTACATACAATTAAGATTATGAATTGATATCACATGCATAAATAAAGAACAACATATATGATCGATAAAGCAAAGATTTGATTACATAAGATTAAATATTAATTAACTAAAAGTTTTAGAGGTACTGATTCACCCCTCCCCTCTCAATACATACTTCCCATTATTTCTAACAATTGGTATCAGAGCTAGATCTCTTATTTGGAAAGTTTAAAGATTTAAGAGAAAAGATCATATAATCGAGAAGTATAGGCTTGACAAGAGTATTGAGAATCAAAAGCTAGAAATTGAGATCTTCTTTGAACAATATAAAGAAGAAAGAATCAAGATGAGATAGTTGTTGGATGAAAGAAATATTATGTCATCTCACTGTAATGAAACAGACTACCATGAAGAAGAGATACCAAATCTATTTGAGTCTTGAGGATCTACAACTAGAAAAGCATCAAACACATCAGAAGAAAGCATCACAAATCTGAATGAAATTAATTAACATCTGGCTGGACAAGTGAAATATATTCAAATCGGTCAAGAGATACATATGGTAAGAATGATTGATGTCATGAACAATGCTAGACAAGTTGAGCAAGAAAGAACACTAGCTATTGATGATAGGAGGAATATTACTAAAAAGATACAAGAGAAAGAATCAAAAATGCAAAGACTTACTAAACATCATCATGGGATCACAAATCAGATTATTCTTATGAGTCAGGAGGCTAACAGAATGAATATAGAACTCATTGAAAGAATAGAAGCTATCGGTGAGCTAAGAGAACAAAATGAAAAGCTGACACATGAAGTGAGAATTTAGAAACAACATAATGACATGATGAAGAGAGCTGAAGAAAGCACCAAAAGGATAGATGATTTTTTGGATGGACAAAGGAGAGTCAACAACAACACTAGACTAGGCTATACCGAGAATGGAGAATCACCCAACCAAGATGATCCAAAGAATGTGTACACAAATCCAAGACAAAGAAAGCTAATATGCAATCACTGTGGAAGGCCAGGCCACACATCAAATGTATTGAGGAGAAAAATGAAAGGTATTCATAAATCCACATCTTCATTCATAGGAATTTTTTATAAATGTAACAAGAAAGGACATAAAGCATATGAATGTAAATCTGAGGTGAAACAACCAAAAAAGGAAACCTACATGGAGAAATACTGTCCTACTTGCAAAATGCATGGGCACACATCTCTTGAATGCAGGAAGAGGAAAAAGAAAGCATGGAAGCCTAAAGATCAAGAAAATTATTATCAACCAAAAAGAGTCAGTAATTCATATGTTTGGGATTACAACACATGGGCAAACTATACAGCATGTGGAAGATTTGGTCACATAGTTGCAAACTGTATGAGATAATGGACAAGAAAGTCTAGGAGTTGGATTAACCCCAGAATGGCATGTCTAAACTATCATAAAGTTGGTCATCTAAGAAAATACTACAGAGACCAAGTGACAGAGACCAACACCTTTTCCAATGGAAACACCATTGAAGACATTAGGAAGATGAGAAACAAAATGTGGAGAAAAGCTACAAACATTGATGAAGCTGGACCAAGCAATGCAATTGGTGACACCTTATCCAATGGATCTAGTGACATCACCATCCTCACCTAAGTAGAAAAAGTAAGTATGGAACTGCATTATACCAAGTTATATTTTTCATCAGTTCCATTACATAGTTAAAATACCAAATCAACATGATTAATGATGCACTATGGTATTACTTGTTACAATTCTGTGAAAAAAATCTCGTCGGTCATTACATACCAAAATGCATCAGTGTACACATAGAGCTAAGTTGTCTATACTTACCAAGAATCATCAGTTAACACATAAAGGCTAAGTCTCTAGTGTAAACCAAGATCTGTCAATAATCATGTGAGTTGACAATGTTGTCTTCACCATACACCAAAATCTGTCGATAAATGTAACAAGTTGACAGCTACCCCAAAGCATCACATTCTCACTAAGAATGTTATTTTTGTATCACCCGATGACTCTGTCTTCACAAACTGAGAAGTGGTTGAGAATTAATGACTCAACTTAGGGAAAAGTCTATAAATAGATGACGAAAGGGTTTCATTTTTCACCAAGCGACTAGAGTGAAGAGATAGAGTGAAACCTGAGCACGAAGCGACCCAATTGTAGAGTGCCTACAAATCAACTCCCTCCACTCAAAATAGATTCCTAACATCTACATAGGTTGATGTAAGTAACAAAGATAACCAAGAAGTCTACTTTCATTTACAAGAAAAAGCCCTAATTTCATAAACGGTGGCAACTACATCAAGAACCTCAAAAATCAAGAATGCTAAGGAGAGTAAGCTTAATATGATAAATAATAGTACATGTGAGGAACCTAAGTATAAAATCTATCTAGAGTTTGCATCGCAACCTGACGAATCTGGAGCATTTTCTAGAATTCCACCTAGGGTTTTGTTGATCAAGGATGTTAGATCCTACATTCACTGCAAGATCATAGAAATTGGAGATCTTGAAGTAGAGAAGGCTTACAAGAATCTTTACAATGATGATGGAACCATAAAACATGAGCACAAGCACATTAAGGTAAAAGGGATCACAAATTCCCTATGGTTCCTGAAGGAGTTCAAAATTGAATAGATTATGTTAGTGCTAAGCAGACTACATGACCAAAATATGTGGCTATATGAGCCTAAACTGATAACCAGGGGATGTTATACATGCTATGACCGGTTATCCTATAACTGAGAAACCAAAATCACTTAAACACCCTCCTCGAGTTGACATTGAGAATAACACAGGAGCTGCATGGGATGGAAGAGGATTAAAGTTATCCACCATCACCAATGTTGAAATGAAATTTGGAGCATGTGTCTTAGGATACAAGTTATTTTAGGCTAGCAGGATGAATAGTATTGCATCCAGAGTAGTGGATACAACACATAAAATTTTCAAGAAGATATTATTGTTGGACCTATCAAAACTGCTACTCAGACAATTAGATGAGAACATGAGGATAATTAGGTCTGTAAAGACCAACTCATGTAAATTTGGATCTCTGATATTATTTATATTTTTCTACTTCCAAGAAACCTTCACATCTATCATTAATGTGAAATGGGACACTACCCGACTAGTGATAGTTCAAATAAGTGAATTCATCAAGTCACTTGGAAACAACTTTGAATCAATGATGGATGAGTATTTATCTAGATTCAAAGAGAGAATAAAAAAGAGAATGAGGATACCATAAAAAATTGTAGAGAAATACAAGACTAACATTTGTTTCTTGGTGGACACTAATACCACCCTAATCAAACCAGATGTACCAAGGATAGCTTGGTTAGCTCCACTTGACTATGAAGTCAACATAGATCAAGCCAAAAATTCTATTAAAGCATTTTTGAATAAACCATTGGATAAATCACAACCAAGGTTTGCAACCTTTGAAGATGCCAAGGAAAGAATCAAATCAGGCTTAGTTGTAAAGAAAATTGATAGGAAGAAAGACAAAATGGTAAAGACCTTGGAAAAGAAGCTATCGGTCAATGAGGAAAAAACTGAAAAGATAGAGGAAACCAAGGGTCAGTCACCCATCAGTGAACTAGACAAGGTGAGTGACTCAGAGTCAATAGATTATGATGCACCCCCACCCCCGAAGAAGGCAAGGAAAATAGCTTCTTAGAGGAAAAGGAGCCAAACAGTAAAGGCAGACTCACCATCTGTTAAGAAAGGTCAAGTAAGGACCTACAAAAGAAAACCCCAAACCAAAAAAACCAAAGCACCAAAGAGGAGAAGGAAATTAATCCTAACCAAGGAAGATATTTAAGATACTCAACAAGATGAATCTGTCCAAACAGAAAAGAGTAAGATTCCTAAAACTATTGATGAGATATGTGAGTCAATTACAAAAAGAGGTGGCTTAACCGACACCAAAGTTAGAAAATGGCTAACACTAGAGCTTGAAGACTAGAACAAGATTAAGGAGGTACTCATCAAAACAATGATCAACTTCAAATATGTACCCATACAATTTGATGACAAAATGACAAAAGAACTACATACAAGATTATATGCCAGATGGACTAATGCATTAAAGATTGAGAAGGAGATAAGGGAAAGAGTCCTATTTTCTCTTATGCCTCCCGAATCCAAAATGGAAGAAATCAAGGAAATGATGGAGAAACATGCACAAGATTTATCACCCAAGTTGAGAGCATACAAGGTTCTAGAGGGCAGGCTTATAGAGCTAGAGAAGGAAAGTAAAAAATTTGGAGTAAACTACTCAATAGACCTACTAAGGAAGCAAGCCCCAAGAGAAAATTACCTCTCACAAATGAACCACACAATAATGACTCTCCGGCTAAACCTAGCCTAGAGCATATCCTTATAAATGACACAAATGATGTCACAACAATAGAATTGGAAAAAGAAGCCAATAAGGATATGGATGTTGTTGATGAAACATGGTGAGATAATACTGTTATTGACTAACCAAAGATTCTGTAGATAAGGTAAAGGGAGATGAAGATATTAGTACTACATCTGATCAGTCCAAGGATCAAGATACATTTTTTGATGCTACACAAGTAAACATACTGGGCCAGATGCCATTATTGATTTAGGTAATCAATATAATCTCACAGAAGGAGAAGACCCCCAAGCCCGATGCAAGCATACCCAAGGATGTAGGGGAAGGAGAAAAGAAAGACACAACCGATGACCAGAATGTCATGGGAGGGGATCAAAATGTAACAGGTGAAGATCTCAAACAAAAAGATGGAGATAAAATAGAAAAAGATGCACACATAAAAAATATAGATGAAGTGTAGAAGGATACCAGTGAAGGAGAAAAAACCAAAGATGTCACTCCTAAGGACACCGAAGGACATGTTGTAGGTAATGTAAAGGTTTATGTGGAGACGTCCACTCACAACCAGAAAGTTGAGACCAAAACACAATAACAAAAAGGCACTACTCCACTGATAACCTCATCTAGCACATTAGACCAAGCAGAGAAGCTGGCTATGGTTCTGCATATAGGTGCATATCAAAATAAAAAGAAGAAAACAAAGAGGACTAAGTTGGAGGTCATACTTGATGAGATCATAAAAATACCAAAGTGTGATCCAACTACTTTAGATTTTGAATCACTCCAAGAATATGGAGAAATTTGCCAAAGGAAAGCTTTGAAATAAAAGCTTAAAAAGGAGTACCGAGACTCCTTAGTACTAGAGACCACAAGGGATATCTTAAACCAGATAGTTCCCAACATTTATGTTGATCACAATGCACCTATTCTAGATCAACTTTTCATTCTCACCGATGCCATCACAACTGATGTAGAGGGTCTAGAGTTCTAGTGTTTCTTTCTTTCAAAGTGCTTATCACCTCTCCTAACCATCCAATGGTCTACTCCTCTATGTGCTTTCCACCAATTTTTATATCCTAGACCCTTCCTACCAAATTTCCTCCTAGGTATAGTTGATTTGGAAAAGACACAAAGTTCACACAATTCCAACTAGTCCAACTAGTTCATCAATCTCCTCGATTCTTCACTAGAACTTCCCCTAGAACCCAAAACCCTTTCTTAGGATCTTTCCCATAAACTCCATAGAATCTTGTCTATGTTCTTGAATCATTAAAATTCCATTCGAAACATTTCCAACACTTCTAGATACTCCAACAATCTAATTCTTGTCACTTTGCACTACTAGGCCTAATTAGGCCTATTTATAGTAGGTCAATTTTCACTGTTTTGAGCAAAACACTCCAAATTCTGTCAAACAACCTCACAGAAGACCATAGAAATCTGAAATATATCCATGATCCCTTTAATAATCCAAAACCATAGTTTCTCAAGGCATCCACAACCCTAATTTCTACCAGGCCCTAGTTTTCAGCCTATTTTTTAGGCCTCTAGACCAGTCAGTGCAATATGTCTTCAATTTGGTCTTCGGACTTCATTTCACCATCTAAAACCTTTTGATCCTTCAAGGATACATATAAAATATTTTTTACATGCCACTAATTCATCCATCCAAGATCATGGGTGCTCCGATCCAATCCAATCTTTACCCTGTCCAGGCTCACCTACTCCTAGCAGCCATAGGGCTTCAGTCCAAGTCTAGGAATTCATTTGCTCAAAAAAAAGGAAAAAAAAATTAATATTTACAAACCCTAACCCATCATACCACATGGTCTCATCCATTTTCAACCATGGATGGTTAGGTTAGAACCATTTTTGTTCCTGCAACTCTGCAAATTGAACTTGCAGACACAGTCACTTAAATCCTAATGTAAATCTAAAAAAACTTAACTTGAAATAAAAATACTATATGAAAAAGAAATCTATTACAATAAAATACATCCTCATGGGGTCAGATCATCTAATCTAATCCATACACAGTCGTACAGAATGCTGAAAACACTATAATTTGCAAAGAAACTCATAAATCCATCTGTACAGAATGATCACAAAATTAATTTTCAATCCAAAACTCCATTAACCTTTAAAAAATCATCAATCCATGCTCAAATACCTAAGCATGGGTGGTTATAACTTCTCAAACCTCCATATGCAACTTTTTGCAACTCGAGCAACTTTTGAAAGTTGCTAGCAACTTTTGAGCATTTTTTGCTCTTTGACCATTTTAGTCAACTCGATGCATTTTGAACACTCCTATGACCCTATTTAGGATACTTAGGGTCCTATAAAATAATAAAACCTCAAGTTACTCAAAATTAGCAACTTTTACCATTCTAGGCCAAAATGACCACATTGTCACCTAGGAGCACTTTTGCTCTTACAAACATGAAATGAACAAGTTGAGATCCAAACCTAATGGATCTTATTCCAACCCAAACTAAGA
>MU225272.1:2318781-2347301 GCA_018584345.1 Thuja plicata | reverse complement strand
TTGCTCTTACAAACATGAAATGAACAAGTTGAGATCCAAACCTAATGGATCTTATTCCAACCCAAACTAAGACTCTTAACACAACCCTAAACACACAAATCACATCAAAATGGGAGGTTCTCTGCACAATACTCCCCTGGGGAAAAGAACTCAAGTCCCTTGAGTTAGGAGGTCTTCAATGGTGACCCCATGCTTCAGAATGGCAGATTCAGTCATCCAAGTGGCCTCAAATTCATGTAGTCCCTACCACTTTACTAGATACTCTTTCTAAGTACCCTTCCTGATCTTCTTAATCACCTTGGAGTCCAGTATACTATCCAATTGCAGAGGGTGTGGGGTAGGGAAATCTTGAACACAATCTTCTTCTCCCAACTCTGAAAGAGTTAGTTGACTAGTGTCTGAGGGTAGAACCTTATAGGGGTACAAATAACATACATTAAAAATGGGTGAAATTCCCAAATCTAGAGGCAACTCCACCTCATATGCATTTTTTCCATACTTATGCAATATCCTCAATGGTCCTATTTTTTTCATCGCCAACTTAGTTGGCTTAACCCTAGGTAGTCTTTCCTTTCTGAGGTAAGCAAGTACCAGATCCCCCACCTTGAATTGTAAATCCCTCCTTGTCTTGTCTACCTTGGCCTTGTATTTGTCCACTTTTTATTGCAAAGTCTTCTTGACTTGATCATGCAGCTCTTTCATCTACTCAGCAAATGATTCACCTTGTGCAATCCTCTTGTCTTGTAGAATGAGATCCCTCAACTCCAAGATCCCTCTAGGATTAGTCCCATAAACTATCTCAAATGGGATTTTTCCAATACTCCTATTAATGGAGTCATTATAGGCATATTCTTCATGTCCAATAATATGATCCCATGACTATCCATGCTGCTTAGTTAAGCATCTCAATAGGTTTCCTAAAGAAATATTAACTACCTCAATTTTTCCATCTAACTAAGGGTGATAGGTAGAAGAGAAAGATAAGTTTGTCCCTAACATCTTCCAAAGATTCCTCCAAAAGAAACCCACAAAATTACTGTCCCTATCACTTACTATGTTTACTGGTAATCCATGGATTCTCACCGTGTCTCTGAAGAATAGGCCTGCAATATGTGAAGCATCATTGGTTTGTTTGTAAGGATTGAAGTGTGCCATCTTGCTAAACCTGTCCACCACTACAAAGACACTATCATTTCCCTTTGGTGTCTTTGGTAACCCCAAAATGAATTCCATACTCAAGCACTCCCAAGGTCTCTAAGGTATGGATAGGATTTGATACAATCCAATGTTGCTACTTTTTCCTTTGGCCCTCTGACATATCTGATATTGCTCCACAAACTTCCTAACATCTGACTACAACCTAGGCCAATAGTAATGCATATTCACTTGCTCAAGTTTCTTTTCCACTCCAAAGTGGCCTCCGAAGCTTCCTTGGTGTTTCTCCTTGACTATGTTCTCCCTCGTTGAGCACTGAGGTATACACATTAGGTGTCCTTTGAACAATAAACCCTCCTGTAACATATAATCAGTAAAATCTACTTTGAATCCCTCTTGGAACTTCTCACATGCCTCAAAGGCATCCTTGAAATATTTGTCCTCTCTGTAAAGGCCTTTCAAGTCATTCATTCCCATACTTTGTAATTGTATCTCTTGTATGGCTAGTACTCTTCTACTAAGAGCATCAACAACCTTGTTGCTAACTCCTTTCTTGTGTTTGATGACAAATGTGTATGCTTGCAAAGATTCTACCCATTTAAGGTGCCTCTAATTTAACTTCTCTTTCCCATTCAAGAAACTAAGGGCATGGTTATCTGTGTAGACCACAAATTCCCTTGGTAGGAGATAATGTCTCTACTTTTTGAGTGCTTGCACCATTGCATACAGCTCCAAATTCTAGGTAGAGTACTTTTGTTTGGCCTCATTCAACTTCTCTTAGAAGAATGCCATAGGGTGTCCCTCTTGGATCAACACTGCCCTAATGGCTAGCTTACTAGCATCACACTCCACCACAAATAACTGATTGAAATTGGGGAACCTAAGATTAGGTAGCTTTTCTATCCTTTTCTTCAACATTTTAAAGCCTTGATCTACTACTTCTGTCCACTTGAACTGCCATTTAATTCCTCCCTTAATAGTGTTGAGGATAGGTGCACATACATGACTAAATTTTCTCGCAAGCTTCCTATAGTAGAAAGCTAATCCATAAAAACTTCTAACATTCCCTTTGGATCTAGGTGTTTACCATTCCAAAATGGACTTGACCTTATCAAGGTCCATCTTCATACATCCATTAGCAACCACAAAACCAAGATATACTAATTTAGTCTTCAAGAACTCACATTTTTCCTAATTGATCATCAATTTCTCTTGGTGTAGCCTCCTCAATACCATTTCCAAATGCTTCATGTGCTCCTCCTTAGACCTTCTAAAGATCAAAATTTCATCAGGATATACTATTACAAACTTACCTATGAAATCTTCTAGCACTTCATTCATGAGCCTCATGAATGTGCTAGGTGCATTTGTTAGGCCAAAGGGAATTACAAGCCACTCATACAGCCCTTCATTTGTCTTGAAGGTTGTCTTCCATTCATCACCAAGCCTAACTCTGATTTGGTGATACCCTGACTTCAAATCCACCTTGGAGAAATAACAAGAACCTCCCAAGTTGTCTAGAAAATCCTCAATCCGAGGCATTGCGAGTCTATATCTGATTATGATCTTGTTAATAGCCCTGGAGTTAGTACACATCCTTCATTTTCCATTTTTCTTAGGTGCAAGGACAGTTGGCATAGCACAAGGACTCAAAGTCTTCCTTATTAGGCCTTTCTCCAACAAATGTTGAATCTATTTTTCTATCTCTACATTCTAGCTTGGTGTCATCTTATATGCTGCCTTATTAGGAAGATTAGCTCCAGGTATGATGTATATCTGATGACTCACATCCCTCATGGGTGGAAATGCACTAGTAAATCCATTATCCACTGTTTCATGGTACCTTTCCAATAGTGCTTGTACCTCTAGTGGCATATTGGCTTTCTCCTTGGTCTCCTCCTTTGGCTTCACTATCACTGCACAACAGACCCCTCTCTCCTTCTTTATAACCTTTAGAAACTCCTTTCCACTCAAGAGCATCATACTAGTTCCCACATTCTTCTTCTCATTAGGTTCTTGAAAGGGGTCCATTTGAAAATTCTTTCCTTGTTTAGTAATCACATAGCTATTCTTTTCACCATCATGAATGGCTTTCACATCATATTTCCATGGACGTCCTAGAAGAAGATGGCATGCATCCATGGGCAATATGTCACATAGGACCTTGTCATTATACTCTCCTATCTCAAACTCCACCATAGTTTGTTCATCCACCACTATCTGTTGCCCCTTGTTTAGCGATGACACTTTGTAGGGGGTAGTGTGAGGTATCCTTCTAAGTTTCAATTTATCCACCATCTCAGTTGACACTATGTTCTTTGTGGATCCAGAGTCCAAAATCACCTTGCAGATCTTCCCATGTGACCTACAAGTAGTTTTAAACAAGTTCTTTCTGTTAGAGTAATAAAGTGATTCCACTTATTAATTAAATCATATTGATTTAATTATAAAGTCACTTATTATCTCTTTTTTACTTAAGCTAAACTTTAGGCATATAATAATTAATTCTTTTATTAATTATTATAATGCAACCTAGATTTTCCCTTTAGGGTTTCCCGTTTAGGGTTTGGGTATCCTTTTATAAGGATTCCCTCTTTGTAAATTATTCAATTCGATGGTTATTAATTAATTGAGGATGTTATTGCATTAAGAGTTTTTCTCCATTGTTTTGCACAATATGTTTCCTCTTCCATCAATCTGCGATTTTTGGCCTCCATAGCTTTTTTGCTTCTCTTTCTATGACAGGTTTGCATGCAGGTGATTCTCAGGAGCTGTGGATTGATAGTTTTCATCAACTCCAATATGGTATCAGAGCTCCAGATCTTCATGCCCTTGTTCTCTTCATGAGAGATTTGGCCTTGTTCTTTAAATATGTGTTTTTGAGAGGTTTTTATCTCAGATTTTAGTGGTTTTTGAAAGGATTTTTTGTTTGGAATAGTTTGAGAAAAAAATGACATCTGGGTTGTGTCTGGAATACCCCCAAAACCCCTATTTTCATATAAGGTACGTCTTATTTGGACACAGTTGAAATCTGGGCCCTCTTTTTTGCTTGCTTGACCTTGGCACATTTTTTGAGGCAAAAATCCACCTTGGTTTTCGTGCAGCTGAAGTCAGCAACCACAGGCCCCAAGATTTTTTAATCTTTTTTTTTTAAAAAGCATGTTTTTTTTTATATATAAAAAAAAAACATGTGTTTTTTTATGTTTTTTTCTTTAAAAAAAAAAGCATAATGTTTTTTTATTATTTTTTTTCATTAAAAAAAATTAAAAAAATTCTTCCATTTTGGTGGGAAATCTGGAGGTAGTATTCGTTTTTGGAGGAATCGCCAATTTAGCAAGGCTCCGCCACTTTTGGCTGAGGTATCATGAGGTTCACTTCTGTTTTGACCTCCTGGTGGTTTTTTGCTCATATCTAGAGCAAACGGAGGCCAATTTTTGACTTCCTTATATCATCGAAAAGCTCTTTCTGATATGGACGTCTTTCTAGAGGATAGATTTTCTGATTTTTTCATATTGTAGGTTTTTTATTCTGTCAAATTCATGGTTCTATTTTGCACTCCGGGAGCCATATCTTGCTCATCCAAACTCCTTTTTTTGACTTCTGCATGGGGTCGAAAAGCTACTTCTGTTCTCTTTCTTATTCTATGGGTCTCACACCTATATTCTGTTCCATGTATTTATGTATTCATTTTTTTAATTTATGGAATTCTGGTAGATATCTTGGATGTTTCAGGTCTTGGGATCATTTCCTTCTCTGAACATTGTATACACCTTTTTCTGTAGCTTTCTTTTGTAAACACACTGAAATAAAGTGCCTGCAGTTGCATATATGGGATCTTGTACACCTTGTGCTTATTTATACTCGCACTCAGTTATAAAGTGCCATGGGGGGTTATGATGTTTTTCCTTTTGTGCTCATCCACCTTTTTCAAGTGAGTGTTCCTTCCGCAACATTAGCCTCATGATGTGTGTCTAGAAGATCATTTCTTCTACTTCAACATCGCCCTTTATCCTGTGCTTGTACCTTCTTCTGCACTATTGGTTTTCCTGATTCTTCTTCTTGCAATTGTTTTTGGCATTGCATTTCAGTGTTCCTGTTAGACCTCTTCATGTTCAGCATTATGGGGTGGTATCTCATGTTGGTTCTAATGCTTCCTTGGTTCAATGGAGTGATCTATGTATTAAGTATTTTTTCCTATGTACTAGGCGGATGCAGTGGTTGGCACCTATGTATTTTGGTGAAATGGATCATTTACCATATGGACACTCTTCTTTCATTCTTGTTTTGGAGGCATTCTTCCATATTTGATTGATTAGCTCTTTGGGCTTTGTTTAAAGTCTTCTCTACCTGATCATGTTCTATTACAGTGGAGGTTCTAGCAGTTATTTTTTGACAGTGTTTGCAGCTTCATGCTTCAAAGGTGTTCTACATGTTCTTTCTCTGTTCCTATTTTATAGGACTTTCTCTAGTTTGGAGGCTTCTTATGTCCTTCACTAGGCTTCATCTCTTTTTGGAGAGGGGTTTTTCCCACTGAGTTTTCTCATTTTCGCCTCTTTACAGAGATTTTTTTGTATTGGGTACCTCATTAGGCCCTGTTGCCGAGACCCATTTTTCTGCTTTCAGTAGCTGTTTCTAGGTTTTTAGCTTCTCCCTAAGTTTATCTTAAGGGGGGGTGTTAGAGTAATAAAGTGATTCCTCTTATTAATTAAATCATATTGATTTAATTATTAAGTCACTTATTATCTCTTTTTTACTTAAGCTAAACTTTAGGCATATAATAATTAATTCTTTTATTAATTATTATAATGCAACCTAGATTTTCCCATTTAGGGTTTCGGTATCCTTTTATAAGGATTCCCTCTTTGTAAATTATTCAATTTGATGGTTATTAATTAATTGAGGATGTTATTGCATTAAGATTTTTTATCCATTGTTTTGCACAATATGTTTCCTCTTCCATCAATCTGTGATTTTTGGCCTCCATAGATTTTTTGCTTCTCTCTTTCTGTGACAGGTTTGCATGCAAGTGATTCTCGGGAGCTGTGGGTTGATAGTTTTCATCAACTCCAATAATTTCTTTGTGGTGGATCTGTATTACTAGGAACTTTCAACAAAGCCCTTCTCAACATAAGATTTTCTCCATCCAATACTGGCCCTGCCTTGGAGATTGGAGAAGTGACACTTTGGGTGTCATCCTCTTGCACTAACTGATTTCTTCTTTCTCCCATTGATGATTTGGAAGTCTTGTCAGGACATCTACCCATTGTATGGCCTACTTGATTACAATTGTAACATCTTCCAGTGAAGACATAATTGGTCCTTCCTTGTGATTGAAATCTACCCCTTGGTGGCCCTCTTCCTCTGTATCCTCCTCTTTGGAATGATCATCTATACTGGTTACTCCCACTATTGTCAATGCATTGAGTCTCTTTTGGTCTACTTGGGCTTTGTCCTCTACCAAAGTTACCTCTACCTTTGAATCCTCTATTATTGTTACCTCTACCTCTTTGTTGGAAATCATTCCTCCTAGCCTTCTCCTCTTCTCTCAAGGCTAGCTAAAAACATTTGTGTATACTATCAGGAGCCATCATGTTGATTTCATCTTGGATTCCTTGTCTCAACCCATTAAGGTACATTTCTACCTTTTCTACCTCCTCTTCTTTTATTCTTTCCCTTAGGCTAGATTTGTGGAACTCCTCAATGTAGGCACTTACTAACAACTCCTTTTGTCTCAAGTTCTACAACTTTTGGTATATTTGAATCTCATAATCAGTGGGTAATAATTGTGCCCGTAACCTAATCTTCATTCTCTCCCAAGAAACTATCTTCTTTTTACCAATGGTTACCCTATCATCTTGCATCATGTTCCACCACACCAATGCAGATCCTTTGAGTCTAGCCTTGCCATAACTAACCCTCTTCTCCTCTGACACTTCTTTGTAGTCAAACTGGTTGTCTATGGCCTCTAGCCAATCCAATAACTATTCACCATTCAAACTTCCACAATAGTAAGGTATATGTTCCATACTATCTTTTTAAAGGGACTTGAAGGCATCCAAGAACACCTTTTGTTCTCTATCCATCTCCACTTTTTTTCCTTTGCCAGTTGTCTCTCCTATCTACCTTTCATCCTCTTCATCACTTTCATCTCCCCATTCAATGACTTTCCTCTTACCCTTTGTCTCTGTCAAATTGGCATTTGCCAATAGATTTTGGACCAAGTACACTATGGCATATTTTCTCATTTCCTTGGGTGGCATGATTTCAAACTTGTGTCTTTCCTCCCCTTTAGACATACACCAAACTTAAAGATAGTATGGCTCTGATACCACTCTGATGCAGAGCGTCTAGAGTTCTAGTGTTTCTTTCTTTCAAAGTGCTTATCACCTCTCCTAACCATCCAATGGTCTACTCCTCTATGTTCTTTCCACCAATTTGGATCTCCTATAACCTTCCTACCAACTTTCCTCCTAGGTATAGTTGACTTGGAAAAGACACAAAGTTCACACAATTCCAACTAGTTCATCAATCTCCTTGATTCTTCACTAGAACTTCCCCTAGAACCCCAAACTCTTGCTTAGGATCTTTCCCATACACTCAAAAGACTCTTGTCTATGTTCTTAACTCATTAAAAGTCCATTGGAAACATTACCAACACTTCTGGATACTCCAACAATCCAATTATTGTCACTTTGCACTAGTAGGCCTATTTCTAGTAGGTCAATTTTCACTGTTTTGAGCCAAATGCTCCAAATTATCCAAAAAAACCTCACAGAAGACCTTATAAATCTTAAATCTATCCACTATCCCTTCAAGAATCCAAAACCATAGTTTCTCAAGGCACCCACAACCCTAATTTCTACTAGGCCCTAGTTTTCAGCCTATCTTTTAGGCCTCTAGACTAGTCAGTGCAATATGTCTTCAATTTGGTCTTCGGACTTCATTCTACCATCTAAAACCTTTTGATCCTTAAATTATACACATTAGGTCTTCTTCACAAGTCACTAATTCATCTATCCAAGATCATGGGTACTCCAATCCAATCCAATCTTTACCCTGTCCAGGCTCACCTACTCCTAGCAGTCAGCCATAGGGCTTCACTCCAAGTCTAGGAATTCATTTTCTAGAACAAAAATGAAAAAAAAAATTAATATTTAGAGACCCTAACCCATCATCCCACATGGTTTCATCCATTTTAAACCGTGGATGGTTAGGTTAGATCCATTTTTGTTCCTGCAACTTTGCAAATTGAACTTGCATATACAGTCACTTAAATCCTAATGTAACTCTACACAAACTTAAATTGAAATCAAAATAATGTATGAAAAATAGATCTATTACAATACACTAAATCCCCATGGGGTTAGATCATCAAATCTAATCTGTACACAGCTGTACAGAATGCATAAAACACTATAATTTGCAAAGAAACTCAGAAATCCATCCATACAAAATGATCACAAAATTAATTTTCAATCCAAAACTCCATTAACCTTTCAAAAATAATCAATCCATGCTCAAATACCCGAGCATGGGTGGTTAAAACCGCTCAAACCTACATATGCAACTTTTTTCAAAAAGTTGCAAAAGTTGCTCAAGCAACTTTTGAGCATTTTTTTTCTCTTTGACCATTTTAGTCAACTCGATGCATTTTGACCACTCCTATGACCCTAGTTAGGATACTTAGGGTCCTAGAAAATACTAAAACCTTAAGTTACTCAAAAATAGCAACTTTTACCATTCTAGGCCAAAATGACCACATTGTCACCTAGGAGTACTTTTACTCTTACAAACATGAAATGAACAAGTTGAGATCCAAACCTAGTGGATCTTATTCCAACCCAAACTAAGACTCTTAACACAAACCTAAACAAACAAATCACATCAAAATGGGAGGTTCTCTACACCAAAAACTCAGAATGTAGATGCAGAAAAGGCTATTAAGGAACGAGAAGAACAGAAGTTCCAATACAAACTAACATAAAAGATCAGCCAAGAAGTGGCAGAGAAAAAGGTATTTCTTTCAAAACTAGCCAATGAATTAGATCCAATCATTACTGAATCTATTTCCTTAATACAAAAATTGTGCACTTTGGATAAATTCACTAAGGAAAATAGTAACAAGATAGCAAAGTTAGATTCAGATCTAAATACCAGTGCACAAGGTTTGACCACAGATGACAATGTAATTAAATTGCATTATGAAAAGATAGTAGAGATCAAAAGGTAAGACAAGAATTTTAGAAAGCATAGTCACAATTTAGAGAAGAGGTTACCGAGCTACAGGATCAACTTTTACCAAACCTCACACTTCTGCAACAGCACATAAGTTTGGCAAGATAGCTAATTTCCACCCCTGAGATGTCTATAGTACACAATGTCTACGACACGCATGCCAAGATTACACTAGAGCATATGGCTCTTGAGCATCTAAAGGAGAAATGGGAGAAGATTATGGAGGAAATGAAAACCTCTCACTCTCATATTTTTGATAAATTCTAGGTATACACCTTTACCCTTACTATCAAAAAAGGGGGGAAAAGATATGTACAATAGGGGAAAATGATATGTACAGTACATATAGCACAAAGGGAAAAGACAAGGTGAAAAGGAAGAAATAGTATAAAGACAAGTGTACATACACATATACTATACTATAACGGCATATGCATAGGGGGAGTCATGAAATGAATAAGTAATATACATGGTGTACATACTATAAACATTTTTAGTATTTTGCAGATATCATTTTTTGATACTAATGTCAAAGGGGGAGATTGATGACATATATTTTGCCATTAGTATGAAAAGGAAAACCATTGGTAATGACTACACCAAAATAAAGGTTTTAGCACAACCCAACAGGATAGTCTACAGTATAAACTGAAGACACAACTTACAAGTGCAAACTGAAAAAGTTAACAGTGGAACCTAACAGGAGTAAACTGACAAAGAAACCTGACAACACAGTGCAAACTGACAAAGCAGATTATAGAGTAAACCAAAAGAGCATAAAAGAGAGGAACCCTATAGAGAAAGGTAATTCGACAGACAGTTCATAAAAGGAACACCGAAATAATTTCAGAGCAACCAGAGCATCAAACACCGAAATTTAGTTATATCCCAAGAAAAGTGGATCTGACTTCCACGTCAAATAAAATAGTTATGCTTTATATTTAGAGTTTAGATTTGTTTTAAAACCATTTCTTGGGGAACAAGAAACATAATTGTAATTGTTTTAATTAGTCTAACTAATTAAAAACATGCAAACTAGGAGATCAAGGTCAGGTTATAAACCTTTGATCATAAGTTAAGTTTGTAATCCGTCAAACTAAAAGGTAAAATCTATTGTATAAATAGATGTGTAATCATTCATTTGAGATGGATGTGAGGATGAATGTAGCCAATGAGAACATCTATGGATTAGACTGAGAGTTTCAAGAAGCCTAACAACAAAAGATGAATTTGGTTATCAAGAACCAAGAATCAAGGCTACCGAGAAACAAAGGTATTAATCAATCATATTAGGTGATACATTGTACATGTAAACTGCAATGGATCTGTAATCAGTAATTGTAGATTGCATACACTCAGGTCAATGAGTATTTTTGTCTACATTCTAACAAGTTTAGCAAATAGAAGAAATCCTTTCAAGAAAGGTGGATTTAACAATCCTATTGTAAATCTCTTAACCGAGTGCACACTAAATAGTGTTGCTAAAGCTCTTAATAGAGTATACCTTAACCAATCTCCACATAATATTCCTAATAGGGTAGATCATCAAAAGTGATCAAATTGTAAGCCTTAACCGGCCCCGTCCAATCTGCAGATAGTGAATTTTTTGTGGGTGCCATCCCCACCACAATTTTTACCTTCTAACAGGAGTTTTTTGCATTACCATATCTTGTGTTATGTGTCATTTCTTTCATGAATGTTTCTATGAATGTCTACATACAATTAAGATTATGAATTTATATCACATGCATAAAGAAAGAACAACATATATAATTGGTAAAGCAAAGATTTGATTACATAAGGTTAAAGTTTAATTAAATAAAAAATTTAGAGGTATTGATTCACCGCTCCCCTCTCAGTTCAATATTTTGCATGATTCATTCTTGAAATGCAAGTCATATCCTTTGTTCATCAACTTCCCAACACTTATAAGATTATGTTTGAAACCTTCAACACTAAATACATCATCAACATTATTCTTACTATCTAGAGAGATAAAACCTCGTCATCTGATCATACCATCAGTATTATCTCCCCATATTACCATACCTCCATCATACTTCTCAAAAATCACAAATTTTTCCTTATCACCAGTCATATGATGAGAGCATCCATTATTTATCACCCATTTATCCTTCTTGACAACTTGAGTAGCTAGGGCCTTTTCTTCAACAATACAATCAGTAGAGCTAGTGGGTTTGGGATCTGTAGTCTCATAATCTTCTTCTTTAATATCAATGAAGGAACTACTGGACTTAAGATTATCATACTTAGTACCTTCTTCCTTATCAGCAATGAATGAACTAGTAGGTATACCATCTTTGACAACAAATAAAGTGAATTCTTCATCATCTTTATCAACTATTATAGATCCATCATCATAAATACCTTCATCATCACTATCAGTAGAAAAGTAACATTTCTTTGTAATAATAGGATTTTTACTCCATTTTTTATCTCTCTCTAGACATATAGAAGGAAAATGTCCTATCTTACTGCATGAAAAACATTTGATAGGAAACTTTCCTTTGTACTTACCAGTAGTAGCTCTAGGTGATTTCCTTGTAAATAATGCTTCCAACCTTTTAACCTCTCTTTCTTCTTCTTCCATTTCCCTCATCTCCTTCTTATATCTTTTGACCAACCATTTGTTTGTGAGTCTTTTACTTGGTTCTGATTTCTGCATGTCCTTCCTAGGTGCACTAGCTTTGAATGTAGTCTCAACCTTGGGTAGTGTAAAGGAAGAAAATTGGTTTGGTTTTGATTAGGGGTCTTGTGTTGTATTTCCTTAACCTTTAAATTTAATTTTTAATTGATGGATGTGATATTGTAATTTGATTAAGCATATAGGGGGAAGGAAGATAAGATGTTCCTCTTTTATCCCCAAATGCACAAATGAAAGATCCAAATTGATTAACCCTAAAGAAGGATTAATGCATAAATGAATCAACCATTCGAAAATGAGAGAAAGGAAAAAGATCTTAAATTCTATTTTATTATTAAGTAGATATGATATATGATAGTAATTGAAAAGGATGAGAGAAAGTACTAACCTTAAAGAATTGCAGATCTGAAGAATGCTATTTTCTGAGGTCTGTACTCTATTGATGGGAAATCTGAAGTATGTTCCAGAACCAGAATGCAGAGACATACAAAACATAGAAATATTTTTCCAATCTAATGCCATCTTATGAAAAAGGTCAACCTTGACCCACAAATGTCACCCCTGACCCAATAATCTTGATCCTGACCTGCACAGGTCCGACAGAAAATCTATTTGCGGATCTTGATAGTTCGTTGAAAAGGGTATCTAGATCTGAGTTCAAATCTTCAATCCTGAACCTGTACCTGCAAGAAAAAGAGGTTTGTTTATTGGGGGGAGGGGTTTGTCTTGGTCAAACCCCAGTTTTGGAATTAACCTCAAATATATAATTGAAATTGCAGAAATAAACAAAGTAAATGCATAAATTCACCTTGCTTGTAAAAAAGTCCTTGTGGAGCATTCGAATCCTTGAATCCACAAGTAGGTATGCACCAATGGATCTAGAATTTAGAATGTAGGATTTCTTCAATAAATTTCTTGTATATGTCCAACACCAAATCTTGAATGGGTTCTTGAGTATGAAGAGGCTTGGAACAAGATGGATGGAGAAATCACCAGAAAGGGCACTATGTAGCTTGAATCCTTCAATGGCCTCCCATGGATCTCTTTGATGAATGGATGCTTGAATTCTTGATGATGGATGAATCCTTGCTTCAAATATTTCTTGATTGCTTTCTTTAACTCCACTTGATGATGTTTAGGCTTCAATAGAGGACATAGTTTCTCAACATCGCTTAGAGAAAATGAGAGGAGAAAGCTTCCTTTTATATGAAATTAGGGCACAATCTTCTAAGGAGGCTGACATAGGAGAATTAAATTCCCATTAAATCCTTTACCCATAGGAGAGGACCTATGTCAAACATAATTTAGGAATCATCACTTCGGAACCCGAAACAACCGACTCGGAAGTGGGAATTAACTTTTTCAAAGACCGACATCTGAAAACTGTGGGACCCTGAAATGTGGACCCTGGTTCAAGGTTGAGGTTGACCTTGACCTAGGTCAGGGGTGAGGTTGACCTTGACCTAGGTAAAGGTCAAGGTTGATATAGACCTAAAAGGTTGAATTTGACCCTAAGGTCAAAGATCTCAAATCTGCAGTCCAGAATGCCAGAAATTGGCTAGAGAGAGGTGGAGAATTTGGGGCAGAACAGGGGAAAGCCAGGTCTAAATCAGGAACCCATTCAAGGTTCTTGACATGAACCCAAAACCACTTACTCGGAAGGATAAACTATTCTACAATAGAAGTGCTTCCATTTTTTGACTATACATTTAGCCCCCACTTTAGCAAGAATATAGACTCAACACAAACTCTTGGTAAAGGAGATCATAAAGAACAAACAATATTATTGGAATAAAAAATGGATAAAGAAAACCTCAAGCCCCCAAGGGACTTAACTCTTTATCAACCCTAAGATCATGATAAGAGAGACATCACTAGTTAAGGAAAGAGAGAGAGGGTGTGATTATCTTTCCCAATGAGAACTTATGTCTCATTGTGAACCACACAAGTAAACAACGTAACTGGAAAGATAGAGTTGAACCGCCTAGTGAATGTGGCTACTCACTAGTCAACCCATTAGGGAGATCCATTCTTAAGGACACCTTCCGACCTTAAGGGATCAAAACTTTGAAAAATTGGAGGGATCAAGACATCTGTGTAAATTTAAACTGGAGGGATCAAGAGATCCTAAAAATTAAAATAAAATGTAAAATGTAAAATGTCCATGATTTAAGGATTAGTTTTTAATCCATAAAGGGAAAAAGCTTTAAGTGCTTGAAAATATTTTGAATGTGTGTGTGTGCAAAAAGTGAGTAGAGTGTATGCCCCCACGTTAAATTCATTGCTAACACTTTAACAGGAGCAATGGCTTGAACGGAAACATAAACAACTCTACAAATTGTGTTTCCAATATGAGAAGCCCCCAAATGAAGACAAATCAAGGGAAATAAAACATAAACATACATAAGAACACATGTAAGGGATCTACCTACTGTGGGGTCAGTATGATCATAAGATAACATGTACATAGAAATATGATATTATTGCAAATGAATTGGCATCATCCCCCAAAGAAATTAGAACTAAAATCACAATGGAGGAAAGAAACTTAAGAGTTACGAAGAGGAATCTTTTTGGACCACAACTTGGAGACCAAAAAGAATCAGTGCTACCATATCACAGATCCAAGTAGATTATACAAGGGAAACATTTATGAACAATAGCACAAGTACAACATAACATAGAAAAAACATATAGAAGAATAAAGATACATATAAATGAATTGTACAATAGGTTTGAATCTTTTATCACCTTTCACCAACAAAGTAACAAGGGTCATATAAAAGAATCTAACAAACATTTAGCAAACACATTATGGGAGAAGCACAATACAGCATGCAAACACAAAAAGGGCTACCATGAAAGATAAGCCAATCAAGCACATTGTTGACCCTCCCTATCTTGGTTTATATCAATTAGGGTAGGTGGGAAACTCGCAAGAGGGACTATATCCAATACAGTAGGAATGATAGCCAGTTCCAAACAAGGATCCTCTTGAGAATCTCATTGCTCGATACTAGGTGTAATTATCAATTGAGTTGAAAGCATATGAGGTAAGTCAGTGTCAAGATCAATGGTCTCATATTCATCACTAAGATCAATAGGATCATCTAAAGTATCCTCCTCATCAATATTAATTGAAATGGGATCTAAGATGCGAATAGGATCATCACAATCATTCATCTTAACATCATTATGAATATTGACTTCTTTCAACACACTAGGCATAGGTTGGTCAAAAGAAGGTAAAGAGTTTTGAAGAAGAGAAGCACGAGCCCTATCATTAGCTCTACGCTTCTTACGATGTTCATTAGCAGATTTATTGTGTTTTGCTTTGCTTACCATATTTTGAGAACTAGGAGGAATAACCATCAATTCCTTCACAGGTTCTATAGGAGGATTTTCAATGGGTTGTAATGAAATAGTAGAAGTTTGATTATTATAATTAGAAGTAATGGCTAAATGAGGTATGGAAGGAGTAGGAAAAAGCCCACGGTTGAGATCTATCTGAGGCATGCTTAACTCAGCAATTTTACAATGTTTGTAATCTTGGTATGAGTGAAAGAGATGATCAGGGTGAGGAGGACATGAGTTAGGTAATGAAGGCCAAAAGAAATCAAGAGTAGCACAATCTCTAGGCCTAGAAGGTTGATACAAACTATGATTAATAGTTTTGACTTCTAAATTATGAATGAAATTAAGACATTTATGAATAGGAGAAGAGATAGCATGCATAGCAGTTATGCATGGTAAGCCAAATTTGATTTGAATTGATCAGAAGTAGGAATAAAAATGAAGGTAGTATCTACAAATTTACCACAAAGTTCAACCGGTAAGTTGATAGAACCAAGTGCAGGATAAATAAAACCATTACAAGTTTGGATCCATTCATCAGATGGATCATAGCAATCATGTTGTAATTTTTTCATAAAAATATTTTCCTTAGTAATGACATTTACTAAAGATGTGGGATCAACAAGACAACCACAAGTAGGTATCTTAGCAATCCTAGCATATATATAAAGGGGACCATCAGCAGCTTTAATCATTTCAGAATCATCAAAGGTGATTAAAATTTTCATAGGTCGCTTATCCTTAGTTTGTTTTTGAGGTTTAGGTGGAAATGGAAGTTGAAGTAGAGGTGAAGGTTCTTGAACAGTAGGTTGAGATGAAACAACACACTCCACATGATTAACAATGTGATTAAGATCATCCATCTTTGAATCATAAACAATATCCATAGAAGATGGTTGAGCTATGGTATTAGTATCATGTGTAGGTAAAGGATTCGTATAGATTTGAAGGTTTTGATTAGGAGGAGAAACAGATTTATTCCCACTAACATCAAAATTATCAATAGACAAAGCTTTAGAATCAATTAAATCTTGAATTGTACACTTTAGAGAATAACATTTTTCAGTATCATCGCCATTCTAGCGATGGTATTGACAAAAAGATTTAGAATTGAAGGATTTGGATGCTATTGTGGTAGGAAGAAGAGGTCAAATAGGAGGCAAGGTAATCATATTAGAACTTAACAACCTACTCATTATAGAATGCAAAGTTTCAGACAGAGGACTAAATGTACGATTCATACAGAAAGTAGTGGATACATAAGTGGCATTATTGGATGTAACAGCAACTTGATCAACAACCGCATTCATCTATTTATTAATCTTGAAATAGTTATTAGGTTTCTAAAACTTATTAGCATTAGGAGCATTGTCACTCTTATCAACGGGAACAGGAGCCATTGGAGTGTTGCTCTCAAATTGACTCACTTGTAACTGATAATGGTGAAGTGCTGCACAAAGTTGTTGAAAAGAGGTAAATTTAGTAAGCAGAATCCTATCTCTAATGTCCTTTTATAAATTTGAAATAAACATGTGTTGAATATCAATATCAGGAATAGGATAAGAAATTTGAGCATACAAATGCTTAAATCTACCAATGAAATCAGTCAATTTTTCCTTAATGTTTTGTTTACAATGCATTAAATTAGTTAAAGAAACTTGTGGACCAATGTTATTTTGAAATTGTTGGATAAAGATATTAGCAAGTTTAGGAAAAGAATCAATTGAATAAGGAGGTAAAGAAAAATACCATTGCAAAGCCTTATCACGAAAAGTTGTAGCAAACAATTTAGCTAAAATCTTATGGTCATGAGCATAATCACTACAAAGGATTTGAAATGTTTTAACATGAGTGACGGGATCACCTTTACCATTGTAATTCTCAAGATGAGGCATATCATCTTATTGAGGGATAGTAGCATGAATGATGTCTAAGGATAAAGGACTACCCATGTCACATGTAGGAATGCTAAACTTGGATTTCGTTAAGGATGCAAGTTGTTGTAAAGATGACACAGTTTGAGCCAAACTAATGATTGTGGAATCATTAGAGGAAACAGGTGGCATAGAGATATTAGGAACACTAGGAAAAGTGTAGGAAGCAACAGGAATAGAAGACACAACTAGTGGAACATTAGAAACCATATAAGTTGGAAGGGGATTAGAATAAGTAAAAGGCACACTATGATATGAAGGTTGTGAGGTAGGTAGAGATACTGGTGGAGAACTCACAGGAATATATGCAATTGGGATAGATGTAGTCATCAAAGGAGGAGTATAAGTAGGAATGCTAGGAGCTGAAGAAGGTCCTTGACTAGTGATAGGAGGTGTATATCCTAACTCTTGAGCCTCTTGAGCTAAAGGTTTAACATTTGAATGCACAAGATGAGTAAGACCACGCAAGAAGTTAACACCTTGATCATTATCATGGAGGAATTTCTTAAGAGCCTCTATAGCTTGGATGGAATCTTTATTATGGTTTTCTTGGATAAGCCAATTTCCCATTTTATCAAGTTCGGTTGAGAGTTTTTGCACTTGTTCAGGAGAAACTCTTAAGGCATCATCCTCATCATGAGATGAGTGAGAAGATTTATGCTCCATAGAAGGATTGGAATCATGAGTTATTAAATTATCATCCAAGATCCTAAGGAAAGGAGAGGAAGACTCGGGATCAAAGGAACCCATAAGTCTACGGCTTCTTCTAACCGGGATACTATATGTAGGACTAGAAGTTGTAAAGCTCATGCACCAATACAATGCAAATGAACTAATCACAATATTTTGATTTATTAATTTTAAATGTAGTTCAAAGAACATGCAAGATCTATCATAAACATGTAAATCTAACACCAAAAAGAAAGAGTTGTCTATCTCAGGTTTACCAAAATGTAAAGGAAGAAAATTGGTTTGGTTTTGATTAGGGGTGTTGTGTTGTATTTCCTTAACCTCTACATTTAATTTGTAATTGATGGATGTGATATTATAATGTGATTAATAATATAGGGGGAAGGAAGATAAGATGTTCCTCTTTTATCCCCAAATGCACAAATGAAAGATCCAAATTGATTAACCCTAAAGAATGATTATTGCACAAATGAATCAACCATTCAAAAATGAGAGAAAGGAAGAAGATCTTAAATTCTATTTTATTTTTAAGTAGATATGATAAATAATAGTAATTGAAAAGGATGAGAGGAAGTACTAACCTTAAATAATTGCATATCTGAAGAATGTTTCTTTCTGAGGTTTGTACTCTGTTTCTAGAAAATCTGAAGTATGATTCAGAACTGGAACACAGAGATGAACAAAACCCATAAATCTTTTTCTGATCTGACACCGTCTTATAAAAAAGGTCAACCTTGACCCACAAATCTCACCCCTGACCCAATAATCTCAACCCTGGCCTGCATAGGTCCGACAGAAAATCTGTTCGCAGATCCCAATAGTTCGCTGAAAAGGGTATCAAGATCTGAGTTCAAATATTCAATCCTGAACCTGTACCTGCAAGAAAAAGAGGTTTTTTTGGGGGGGAGGGGTTTTCCTTGGTCAAACCCTAGTTTTGGAATTAACCTCAAATATATAATTGAAATTGCAGAAATAAACAAAGTAAATGCATAAATTCACCTTGCTTGTAAAAGTCCTTATGGAGGATTCGAATCCTTGAATCCAGAAGTAGGTATGTGCCAATGGATCTAGAATTTAGAATGTAGGATGTCTTCAATAAATTTCTTGTAGATCTCCAACACCAAATCTTGAATGGGTTCTTGAGTATGAAGAGGCTTGGAAGAAGATCGATGGAGAGATCACCATAAAGAGCACTATGTAGCTTGAATCCTTCAATGGCCTCCCATGGATCTCTTTGATGAATGGATGCTTGAATTCTTAATGATGGATGAATCCTTGCTTCAAATATTTCTTGATTGCTTGCTTTAACTCCACTTGATGATGCTTAGGCTTCAATAGAGGACATAGTTTCTCAACATCGCTTAGAGAAAATGAGAGGAGAAAGCTTACTTTTATATGAAATTAGGGCACAATCTTCTAAGGAGGCTGACATAGGAGAATTAAATTCCCATTAAATCCTTTACCCATAGGAGAGGACCTATGTCAAACATAATTTAGGAATCATCACTTTGAAACCCGAAACAGCCGACTTGAAAGTGGGAATTTACTTTTTCAAAGACTGACATCCGAAAACTATGGGACCCTGAAATCTGGACCCTGGGTCAAGGTCGAGGTCAAACTTGACCTAGGTCAGGGGTGAGGTCAACCTTGACCTAGGTCAGGGTCAAGGTTGACATAGACCTAAAATTTCAACCTTGACCCTGAGGTCAAAGATCTCAAATCTGCAGTCCAGAATGCCAGAAATTGGCTAGAGAGAGGTGGAGAATTTGGGGTAGAATAGGGGGAAAGATAGGTCTAAATCAGGAACCCATTCAACGCACTTGACATGACCCAAAAACCACTTAATCAGAAGGATAAACCAGTCTACAATGGAAGTGCTTCCATTTTCTGACTATACAGGTAGTACATCACTAAACGTACTCAACTTAAAGGCAGTAAGCTTACCAACTAGCTTGTCTCTTGTTATCTCTATCACTGTCCTAATCTCTTCAATGACAACAAATTTTTGACTATATGCAGGGGGTAGTGATCTTACTATTTTGCAACAATTCATCTTCTTCTAAGATACCTCTGGCACATCTAATAGCAGTCACAAGCTCATTTATCCTAATCATGTATGAAGCAATTTTTTTCTCTTCTCATCTTTAGGCTCTCATACTTTACCCTCAAACTCTGCAACTTAGAAATGTTTACTTCCATGTCTCCTTCATGCAAGTTTCTCAACTTTTCCCATATCTCATTGGTTGTCTCTAATTCAATGACATTGGTCATTTCATCATCAGTCAATGCACTCAATAGGGCTTCCTTTTTCCTAATATTTGATTTATCATCTATGATCTCCTCTGGGGTAGTGGGTTTGTAGGAGGAATATAAGATTACTTTGTAATCTTCCAACAGTATTCATTAATACATCTGAGATGTACAATCATGTGGTTCTTCCACAATATGTACTGGGATCCATCAAAGCTAAGACCATCCTTATTTTGTGCTACCATCTTCAAATCTCCCTCAAGCCAATAAACTTCCTTCAAGGGACTTAGCTCTGATACCAATTGTAGGAAACAAGGCAGCAAGCAACCAAGAGGGGGTGGTGAATCAATTAAACCCAAAACTTGAATACTTTCTAACCCTTAAATGCTTAAACTGTTAAACCATTAAACCTTAAAACCCTTATGCATGAAACCCTTATATCTGATTTATAATGATATCAAAAAGTAAACACAAATAAAAAAACATCCACAACACATAACAGCAAAATTTTGATTGTGGAAACCCAAATTAGGATGAAAACCACGATGGGGCTTGAACCCACAACAAGACTTATACCTTGTTAGAAGTATAAGCTTATTACATATTATTAATGCACATGCATTTAGGCACTTCCTAGAGCTCACTTCTCAATTAACCTTGGGCTCAAACCCTAAGAAAGACTCAGTGTCATACAAATATAAATCAGACTACAATATGATGAATTTATGAACTCTATAGTAGGATCTAATTATGCCTTGGTTAGTTCCATTGGAGTACAATCATATCCCTATTGCAATCCTCTCTAACTCCTCTAGATGATAAATTTAACCTTCACTAGATCTGCACAAATTCTCCACAAGAAATTCCCAGTGTCCACGATCAATCCTCCTCTTGTGCAACCACACTTTTCCCTAATTCATCAATCCTTCTATCAAGAACAAGTCAAAAAATACCTATCCTTAAATTTCCATCTCACCACACCAAAATAAATGACCCTAATCAAAGAGAATCTGATCCAAAATTCTTTGATCCATCATAATCACCTCGAGATCATAACTTTACCTTAAAATGTTTTACCGATCACCCATAAAATGTTTCACTAATCAAGTCGGCCAAGAACATAAGAAAACTTATCACCAACTTGAAATTCCCTTAAAATCTCATCACCTTGATCGATGTAGATCTCCAATTCATTAGGCACATAATCCAAGAACATATTTAGGCATCATGAAGCTCAAACAAACAATCAAATCCATCCAAGCTAACTAATTTTCCAGCATTCTATGCTCACCCACAAAGAACACTGTCACCCTCCTCTATAACACTTGTAAATGCCTTGAAAACCTTCAAATCATGAACCCTTTGAAGTGAAGACACATCACAATTTCCTTAACATATTCCTAGTTGTGCAACCAAATATCTTACCCTATGTATGTGTTTGAAGCCAATCACCGCAACTCAAATACACTAACAGATAGTAAAGTAGTCAAACACCATTTATGATCTCATAACCTACTCAAATCATCATGTCAAGACCTCAAACTTGACATGAACACAACATAAAACCTTTATAACATCTCCTAATGTGCATGAATCCTTATCTTAAATATCCTTCCTTCGCCATACCTTTGAACATATTGTTCCTCTAGCAAAACTGCATAACAGACATGTTGACATCAATGACAACACATCCAAACTTGCCAACAACATCATCCAATAAAAGAGATGAAAAATAAGATAAAAGAGAGAGAGAGAGAGAGAGAGAGAGAGAGAGAGAGAGATTTCTCAAAAAAATAGGGAGCCCAAAAGTATTGGGAAAGGAAAAAATGAAGCCTTTTGAAAATAAAATTAAAAATAATCATAATGTTGCTTTTTATAACTTATCTTTTAATAAATAGTTGGTTATTTATCATAAAGTTACTTCTTGTAACTTATCATTTAATAAATGTTCATAATTTCGTATTAGATGGCATTCTAGAATATAGATGATGGCTCATTATTTAATATTTTCTTTAGACATTTGGTATTTGCATTATAAATTTAATTATTGTATCAAAGATAGTTATACCCACCTTCTCAACTCTTTCCTATATAAGCATGGCATATGATCATTTGTAACCATCTCATCCGCAAGGATTTTGAAGGATCCTCAAGCATTATCAATCTATGCTTTATGTAATATTTTTCTCTCTTTGTCTCTATTTTTTTATGTGTTTTGCGGTTGAGTGTGTAAGGGGAATACCCTTAATCAGTGGTATCAAAGCATGTGTTGAGTGTTAAAGATTGGAGTGTCCCTTCATCGGTGGTATCAGAGCCAAAGATCTTGAGTGTGTAGAAATATCATCAAATGTGAGGCAATCTACACCAAGATCTTGGATTGGATAAAAAATTTACGAGCGTCTAGTGGTTGTCCTCCAATAGAGATTGAAGTTGGGAAGAAGGTGCACATAATTTCTATTGGTATGTGGTAACTTATCATGCTATATTGTACACTCTTTGCAATTCGTGGGGTTAACTCCATTTTGGTTAAATCTTCAAACATTTTCCTATGTTAACTCATCAAAATTGGTTTACTCATTAATAATTTTTAGGGTTAATTGGTTAATCGACATTGGTAAACTGCCTAAAAGGCCTATAAATATGTGGCAATGTAATTTGAAATGAACAAACTCTAATTTTCTCTTTGCCGGATAATAAAATAAGTGGATGATTGTTTCTCTGGTGGATGTAGCCCATATTGGGTAAACCGTGTTAAATATTTGTGTTATTGTTTTTGTCTTCTCTTAATTTCTACATTATATTAATATTGTTTATACTCATATCTACCTAAACCATAACAACAAGTATCAAAGAGGTGTATACTTTAGTGATTTGGCAAGAAATATCATATTCAAGTGGAAGAAATGGTAGAGGAAGGTAGGCTTGAGGTTGATAAGTTCAACAGCCAGAACTACCATCTATGGAAGACGCAAATGGAAGATTATCTTTATCAGAAGGATCTTTACCTATTGTTGGATCAAAAAGAAAAGAATTCATTGACTATGTCAGATGAAACTGGGAGGTTCTTGATAGGAAGGTACTAGAAGCAATACAGTTGTGCCTGGCATCGTCGGTGATTTTTAATATAGCAAAAGAAAAAAATGTAGGGTCTAATGAAGGCATTAGAAAAACTATGAGAAACCCTCAACCTAAAATAAGGTATTTCTTATGAAATATTTATTTAATATGAAGATTCCAAAAGGTGGGCATGTTACTGATTATTTAAAAGGGTTTAACATGATTACTAGTCAACTAAGTTCTGTAAAAGTTAATTTTTACGATGAGGATAGGGCTTTGTTGATTTTATGTTGATTTCCTGAAAGATGGAATGGCTTGGTCATGGCTATAAGTAACTATGTCTTTGGTTCAAACACTTTAAATTTTGATGATGTTGTTGGTGTTATCCTTAGCGAGGAAATGCGATGGAAAAGCATAGGTGAGATATCAGGTAATGCTTTGTCTGTTGAGAATAGGGGATGACAGAGGGAAAGAGGAAAGATCCCAAGTAATCATAGGAAATATAGGAAGGGAAGGTTCAAATCTAGGGTAATTGTGGATTGTTGGCATTGTGGAAATAAAGGATATTGAAGAAATATAGTTAAGCTTGAAAGGGAAAACAAGGAGATGAACAACAAGAAATTAACAAGGAATAAAATGTAGCAGGTGATGTGTTATAAGATGCTTTGATTATTTCTTTGGATAATATTACTGATTATTGGGAGTTAGATTCACGACCTGCTTTTCATGCCAAACCCCATAGAAAATATTTTCTATACTATGTTCAATGTGATTTTGGAAAATTTTATTTAGGTGATGATGCACCATACAAAATTGTTGAAAGGGAAACATATAGATAAAATTTCCAAATGGTAATCAATGGCTGCTGAAAGAGGTGAGACATATTATGGATTATTCTATTTATCTACTTTCCATAGGAACATATTAAAATCTATGGCACAATCAACTTGGGAACATGATTGAGAAGGGTATGAAGCTTCTCCATTCAAACAATTTATTGCCAGGTTTGAAACAAGTTGATTTGGATTTTTGTGTAAACTATGTTTATGGAAAACAAAAGAGGGTCAGATTTCTTAGAGTTGGGAAGGAAAAGAAAAGTGAAAAGTTAGGGCTTGTGCATTTTTATGTATGGGGACCAGCCTAGGTACCATCTCTTGGTGGGTCTTATTAATATGTTACTTTTATTGATGATGCAAATAGGAAAATTTGAGTTTATTTCATTCCAAGAAAATATGTTGTATTTCAAGTCTTTACGAAATAAAAAGATTTGGTTGAGAAAGAGACATGAAATAAGTTGAAGTGTCTTAGATCAGATAATGGAGGTGAGTGCTGCAGTAGAGAGTTTGATAGTTATTGTTCATACCATGTGATTCATAGACAAAAGATAGTTCATAGAACCCCACAAGGAAATGGTGTGTCTAAAAGGATGAACATAACTATCATGGAGCATTCAAGGAGGCATGGGAAAAAAAATGGTAAACTACTCATTTCTAAAAACTTTTGGTTGTGAAGCATTTGTCCATATTGATATAGAAAATCGATCAAAGTTTGAGGAAAAATCCAAAAAGTGTACTTTCATTGGATGTGGACTTAAAGATTTTGGTTATAATTTGTTGGATTTTGAGAATCACAAAATCATTAGGAGTAGAGATGTCATTTCAATGAAAAAATCATGTACAAGGATCAGATCCAGGCAAAGAAGCAAGAAAAGGAACACACATAATGCATATTGGTGCTTGATGAAATCCCAGTAAATGTAGCACCAACTGTGCTAGAAAATATTGAACAACCATTAGCACAACAAGTTCCTTGCACAACAAAAATAATATCTTCTAGGAGAAGTAGACCTCCTGAATGATATTCTCCTTCATTATATTATTTTTTATTGATTGATTATGGTGAACCAAAAAGTTATGAAAAGGAAAAGGAGGTTGAAACTGGGAAAACTGGGAGCAAGGAATGAAAGAGGAGATGGATTCATTGATACAAAATAAAACTTGGGAGTTAGTTGAATTTCCTGAAGGTAAAAGAGTATTGCCTAACAAATGGGTTTACATTTTAAAGGAATAACATGGAGGCAAGATAAGATACAAGGCTAGACTTGTGGTCAAAGGTTTAATGAGATATTTTCTCATGTTGTTAAAATGACTTAAATTTGAATATTCTAAGTCTTGTGGCCACATAAAATTTTCATTTGGAATAATTAGATGTCAAGACAAATTTTCTCCATGGATATTTGGAGGAGATTTATATGTAACAACCACAAGGATATGAGGTAAAAGGTAAGGAAAATTTAGTGTGTAGGTTGAAGATCTTGTATGGGCTGAAACAAGCACCCCAACAATGGTATTTGAAATTTTATAGTTTTATGGATGAACAAGGTTACAACAGATGTTATTTTGATCATTATGTTTATTTCAAGAGAGATGATAATGGTAGCTATATTATCTTGTTATTATATGTTGATGATAATGTTGGAAAGCTACAATGGAAACAATTATTGTTTTGTCATTGATGTCAAACCTTAACTGGTGAGACTATTTCTATCTATTTGAGTACCATATCTATAGATTGATGAAGGCAAGGATAACAAGAAGACCAAGTGAAATGGTTGAGTTATGGGAAATAACAAGTGTACTTGATCATTTGGGACATTGGCAATGTAATGTGTTGTTTATCTTTTGATGACGGTTTACTGAGAATAGTTTATGTCGAGTGAAGTCAATGATAACCGAGCACCAGTAAATTGTCGAGGAAACCACTGATGACCGAGAGGAAGAACAAAGTGTTGGCCGAGCAGTAGTATTTTGGTAATTTTTTAGATTTGAGATCTCTGGCCAACATAGTTGATTTTATTGGGATATGTAAAGTTAATTGACGATAAGCATGATTGGTCCACACTATTTAAATGCATAGGTAACCGTAATTAATGCATGGATAAAATATTTAATTAGTGATTTCTTTGGAGAAATAAATTAAATGTAAAGATGGAAAGAACTGTTGGATCTGACCCAACCTAAGATCTATGATCTTGATTAAGCGAAAAAGATTTATTTTACCTAGATTAAGAGGTATAAGATAACCTCAAGGGGTTATTTAGATAGTGGAATTGTATGCAAGAGGATTGCATAGTTAATTGACTGATTGGCATGATCTAGCAGAGAAGGCTGAACAGAGAAAAAGAGAGCTACGAGAGTGATTGCTTGATGGATTTCCAAGTAGATCTAAAGATTGAAAAGAGAATGGAGGCCACTCAATGAATTAGCATTAGATCTTAATTGGATCTGTATTTGCAAACTAAGTTGTATGTATCAGATCACACTTGTTGATTACTTTCTAACAATTGTATCAGTCAAAATCCTTAAACCAGGTTGACCTAACGGTCATTGGATAAATCCTTTGAGCAAGGTGACATTCAGGTGGAATGTTCTAAGTCCTCTAACAAGGCCACTCCTGATAGGGTGATTAAATCCTTTAACCATGTCACATTTAGCAATGTATTTTGTAACCTTTAACAGGGTTGGCTCCTAACAGAGCTCACTTCAGAAGAGTGAAAACTTGATAGCATGTTATTGGTGGTTTTTCCCAAATTTGGTTTCCATGTTAAATACTGGTGTCAACTTGTGTGAATTTTTATGTTGTGTTTTATTGTTAAGTTTTTGCAAGTTGATTACATTTGAATAGTAAAACTGCATATGTATGTTGTTGATTTATGTTATTGCTACCGAGTAGATCTGAGTTGTTCAAAGTGGTATAAAGTTTAATTTGGTACATATAAACCTGATCATAACTAATTCACCCCCCCCCCCCTCTCAGTTATTCNTATAAACCTGATCATAACTAATTCCCCCCCCCCCCCCTCTCAGTTATTCAAAATTCATTCTAACAATTGGTATCAGAGCTTTGGTCTCTTGGAAACAGTTTGAAGGTACTTGGAGCAATAGATCAAGATGTATAAAAAGGAGGTACCAAAGCTGAACAAAGATAATTTCCCTACATGGCAGATTTAATTGATGAAATTGCATCTAGCTAGTATTGGTGATTCTCCTAAGCACTATGTTGAATATGATTATGTATCCCCCACTACACCTGCCACAGCTGCACAGTTAAGAGAAAAGAAGGAACACAATCAAGCAATGTTAGAGATTGCATCGTCTCTAAACTATCATGAGTTTGAAGACATAAAGAATTGTACAAATGCAAATCATATGTGGGATGCTCTTGCAACCATCTATGCAGGTGATACAAATGTACTGAGAGCCAAATCTAAAAGTTTAAGAGGTAAGTTTAATGAAATGAAAATGCAAGAAGGAGAAAATATAGTTCAATATTATGGTAGGATAAAGGAAGTTGTAAATGCTATTAGAGGAGCTAAGGGAACCATTGATGATAACACCATTATGATCAAGGTACTAATAACACTTCTTCCTATATATGCTATTAGATTCTCTGCAATTCAAGAGTTAAGATGTACTCCTAATAATAATTTGACTTTGGAAGGTCTGGTAGGCAGACTTACTGCATTTGAGATGTCATATTTTGATAACTACACCCCACAAGCTATTGAATCTGCATTCAAATCTCAGTTGGTCCTTAACAAATTGAAGAAAGGAAAGAAATGTGTGAACAGTGATAGCGACACTACAGATGATGATCTTGAAGAACTTGAGGCACTCATGGAAAAAAGACTATCTAGAGGAAAAGGAAAATACAAAGGTAAACTTCCTATCATTTGTTTCTCATGTAACAAATGTTAGTAATAACTGAGAGGGGGGGGGTGAATCAGTGGCTTCAAAAACTTTTCTTTATTCTAACCACCAATCAAATAAACCTCAGATTATTATGTCCCTTACAAGATGCATGCCATGAAATACTTCATAATAATTAACTATCTGTCGATTTTCCTTTTCTGACCTTATTCTCCTTGATTACCAATAAGAAATAAAACTTATTTACCGAAACTCAGTAAATATGCAGAGTATACCGATAAATCCATAAATGCATATGTGAAATGTAAAACAATAAAGTAATAAACCATACACACATAAAACAAGGATTTTAATGTGGAAACCCTATTAAGGGAAAAACCACTGGGACCGGTACCCCAAATTTTCACTCTTCTGAAGTGAGCCCTATTAGGAGCCAACCCTGTTAAAGGTTACAAACACACTGTTAGGTGT
>MU225272.1:2285004-2296614 GCA_018584345.1 Thuja plicata | reverse complement strand
TCTAACTAAAGATCAAGGTCAAGTTGTAAACCTTGGATCTAGAGTTAACTTGCGATGCATGAATCAAGAATTGAGCCTAATTTAGTATAAATAGATGTTCAAACTCAATTATAAAAATGAATTCATTGTTGTTGATAGCCATGAAGAGCATCTAAGGAGCAGAAGGAAGAATTCATGCAAAGTTCAGAAACAGATCACATCAGTTATCAAGAACACACAAAGGCTACCGACGAGTAGATAAAGGTATTATTCAATCATGGAAGGATGATTACTTATATGTATGAAGCTTAATCGGATCTGTTATCAGCAATTAAAGATTGCATACATCATCAGATCAAAGACTTATGTAGTTGCATTCTAACAAGTGCATCACATCTAAAATCCTTTTGTAGAAGGTGGACTTAATAGTTCTTTACAAATCTCTTAACAGAATGCACACTTAACAGTGTTGCTAAAGCTTCAAACGAAGTAGATCTTAACAGGTCTCCACTATAATAATCCTAATAGGGTAGGTCATCAGAAGTGACCAATTGTAAGCCTTAACCGGCCCCATCTTATTTGCAGATAGTGAAGTCTTGTGGGTAACAATCCCCACCACAGTTTTTACTTCCTAAAAAGAGTTTTCTACGATATCATATCTTGTGTCATGTGTTATCTATTTTCATGAATGTTTCTGTTATGGTTACATACTAAAGAATTTATGATATGATTGCATATAATAAAGAAAGATGAAAAGTTAGATAAGATAATTTACAAACTGATGATTAAGGGTTAATGGGCTAACCAAGAAAATTTTTAGAGGTACTGATTCACCCCTCCCCTCTCAATACATTATCTCAATATAATTCCAACAGAAAGAGGAGGAAAGAAATAAAGGAAAACAAAAAGCATTCCCAAAAAAATAGGGGAAAAGTATTAACGAAAAGTAGGGGACCCAAAAAAATAGGGAAAAGCAAAAAAGGTGCATGTAGAAAATAAAAATAAAAATAATCATAAAATTACTTTCTGTAAAATAATCATGTTTTTAAAATCTTAAGTGGGTCAAAATTGAGTAAAATTGTCAGCGTCTAAATTTTAGGATCGTTTTGTTTGTTTGCATAAATTCTAAGTGTTCCTTTTAGAATAGAGATTTCATTACAAAAACATTCTAACTTCAACTTTCATACTTAGAAATTAAAAATCTAAATAGAATCCATCAACATGAATGTATAGAGAAAAGAAAATGAAAATGAAAAACCACCAACATCTTCAAATAAATTATTTCATTAGCATAATAAAGATGATAGATTCAAAGCTATTATTAGTCTTTGTCTTTCTAATTTTGAATCAATTGCAAGATAATTTAAAGAGAATGTTTGGACCAGTTATTTTCATAGAGCTTCAATTATTTAAATTTGGGATGGATGATAGGATCACTATGTCAAGACACATAAACAACCTAAAGTCTCTCATTACACAATTAACAAAAGTATATTAGAATAATATTAAATTATTAAAAGATAAAGTCGTCTTAGTGGCAAGTGTTTTCTCCCTGCCTTTTTAGTTTTTTTTGTGAGTCGTGCAATGTTTCTATTTCGACAGTGTCTTCTTCAATCTATATATAAAGAGAAAACTCTTTGTAACAATCGATCCAAATATTTGATAGTGTAAGATTTGGCTATGAAATTAGTCACCCAAGATCTAGAGGCAATGGAAAAAACAATAACAAGTGACAATGAATATGATAAGAATAAATTGTATTCCTATCAAGAATACAATAGAAATAATAAAATAGATGGAATATTGGATGAACATTACAATGGAGACCCCTTAGTTATATAGCTAAGGTGAGTACAAAGGAGTGAATGAGGCAATGACAAGTTTCATTGTCTCATTACATGATAATCAAGAGACAACTTATCAAGCACCTAAGGTGGAATCACATGTCTACCAAAGGTGAATCATTTTCTAGTATGTAATAAAGTTTGTGCAATATGTGCAACAAAGGTGGAGAGTGATAAAGTGATAACACAACAAAAATTGGATCACCCACCTAAGGTGGAAAATGCCATCCACTATAAGTGGATATGATAAAAAAATAGCATGATAATTCCACATAAAGTAAAAATGCTTAAACTAATCCTATGCAATTCCCTTAATAAGATTAAGTAAGGTGTAATTAGGACCTAGGTGACAATTAAATAAGGTAAAATATGTTAATTATATCAACACCTCGTCCCCATAAGTGCAAGTTAGGGAGGATGTACAAAAGTTAAAAATTCAAGATGGGTCTGGGATACTAGGACATGTTAGGTACTTATTTACAATGCAAATGAAATCTCTCACAAATGGAGAAATGTGAAAACCACGTAGGAGAAAACCCACCTCCAAAAGAGAGAGATGAAAATACATAATTCCCTAAATAATGAATGAGAGAGAATAAGAGAGACCATGAAGCACCCCTCCATGTCAAATATCCTACAAAGATTGTCCAAGATGATGACCAACGCTCCTCTATCAGAAGAAAATAGAGCCAATGTTGCACCAAGAATGTTAAAGTGTGATAAAAACAGGTACCAATGTCGATGAAGAACTAATGATGAATTACCAAATGCAATATGACAAAGATCACGCATGGAAACACCTACTTGAGCATCAATTGAATACTTGTAAATGAAAAGTTGGTACATTCAAAGTTTCAATTGGAGCCATGCACTGCCAATTGAAAGGTATATTACATATCTCCTTTAAAGCCATACACTAAGTCTCACAAGATACTTCATATTTGCTAACTACAAAAAGATTACATCAAATATATTATCAATGACAAAGTACAAAGAATGAACTTGGAATATAATTTGCAAGTGTTCCAAAGTGGCATTAGAGTTCAAAACTATACAAGACTTAAGTCATTAGATATCATAGGTTGGCATTTAATTTTAAAGAGTTACAAAGCAACATATTAAATTTTTTCACATAGTAGTGGAACTTTTCCACATACTAGGGTTTCTCCATAATTTGTTAACATGGTTTTTGTTGAGAGTTGCTTTTACACAAGTCAACTGCTAGGATCTCGAGATTCAATTTCCTCTCTTGAAATGATAACAATGTTATTCCCAAGGTTCTCAGGGGCGTGGTACAACCTACTTGGTCACTCAACTGAAGATAAATGTGAATTTTCATGAGGAGGCCTTTGCTGGTACATTCAAGACATCAAACTGAAAAACAACTTTAGTGCTTTTTTTGGTATTTTTTGATTTATCAAAAGATTATAGTTTTACTAATGATGCAAAAAAAATTTAAAAGATGATTACTTTCCGATTGTTTTCATATTCATGACAGAAATTTAAATGAGTAAGGTAATAAGAAATGAAACAAATAGCTGAAAATGAAATCCTAATGGACATAAACCATTTGTATCCACCCTTGCAAATTGAATGATGGAGAGATTTGGAACAAACCCACGAAGTATAAATCAGACAATGTCACAATTCTATACTCAATGGATGCAATCGTTGGAGATAAAATGTATTCACTCATGCAAGATTTTCAAAACCTATCACATAGTGAAGCCACCAATATGCGTGAGCTCAATAGATGATCTTTTCGATACAGTCATCACAACAAGGTAGATAAACAACATCAAAATCCAACTAATAAAAATGCAGTTTCGAAACACAGTAAAATAATTGGCACTTTGAAAATAATGAATAAGTATGCACACATTCACCAATTTCACATAGATAGTAGAAAATATCACACCACGAATGAAGTACCAATTATAGATCTTTATTTCATTAATAATCCTACCCTATTACATTGCTTTTGATTACAATATATAGAGTTCTGATCCACAAACTATGAATGCAAAAATTAGGGCATCAGAGACTCTAAAATAATGAAAATGAACTAAAACTAAATCTTTGCTTAAAGAAATCTATTGCTAATTGATACTAAAAAACTTGCATGGATTTATAATCCATTTAAAATCAATTTTCACATGAAAGAGGGATCAAACTCGCTAAGAAAGAAGAGAGAGAAAAGTTGGAGTTGCTTTGCATGCAACTGGGGTCTTCTTCTTGATCTTAGAGTTCTCCCTCAGAATCTTCATCTGGGGTTCTTTTTGAGGTGGTAACTAATATATGACCCCTATTCCTTCCAAAACAAACTCTAGTTATGCATCCATCTGATCAGAAGTTCAAATTCCATGCAAAAAGGTGATCTCCCTGGAAAAGCCCAGAAATTATGACACCGACCTCTGCATCAAAATTTGCAAAGTGTAAATTTCCCTAAAAGCCAAAAACCAAAAATTAGAGACCCCAAAATTTTGGTCATTTTGTAGGCTAAAAGGATGAAAGGAAGAAACGCTTGGAGGGCCAAAATTACCAAAAGGCTGAAATGCTGAAATTAGCCTCTAGAGGAAAGAATGGCTAAGTGTGAAAATTGCACATCCAAAAAATGGTTGTCCGGGCTTTGAGCAGTCAGTTAGGGAACACTTCCATATGAGAATCTCATAGTTTCTGCACTATTTCTTGCACTTCCTCGTAATTGATTTCCTTCCTCTTCACCTTGTTGACTTGCCATTCTTGTTTCTCTCTAAAAATGGTCAACTCAGAAGCAAAGAAATTGATCTCTTCATCGTGCTCAGAAATCCTCTGCATATCTTCATTTGAATAAAATAGTTGGTCCAAGGCCTCTTTGGTGCTAACACCTACCGGATTATGCTTGAATTGTTGTATCACTTCCTTAGCTGGGCGCAAGGTTTGTCTGTCTTGGTCCTTGTATATTTCTAAACCAATTCTTGTGAAGAAATTTTCTATCTCTTCGACCCATTCCATGACTTCCTTTTGTTTTTTCAGTATGCAGTCTAGGAAATTTTCACAAACCTTAATTGTTTTGGATATGTTCTTAATCCAGGTTTCAAAGTTTTCTAGCTCTTTTCCCTCATATATCTTAACCAGGATCTAGAAGCATTGCTTCTTGGTTATCTTGAGGTATTGGAGGGCATCTTTCCATTTGGTTACTTCAGAATCTAATCCCTCCTCACTCTCCATCAGATCAATCAATTTCATGGTCTCAATCAAAATGACTCTGTAAGGCCTAAAAACTAGTCTGATATCCTCTTCTTTGTACTGCTCAAAATCATTCTTCCAATCATTGCTTTCCTGAATAAAGAAAGGGATCACACACGCCGGTAAATTTGGAGTAGCTCTCTTTTCTAATATGACCTATAATGAGGCCTCTGGGCAATTTGGGTCAATGGGACCAACCATTTTATGAATGAACTTCTTTAGAGCCGCATTTTGCTATGTTAAGGACTTGATGGTTTCCTCATCTATCCTCATGAATCCTAGAGCATGTTTAATCCCTAGGGATTCCAGTGTCTTACTTCCTTCATTGGTAATCTCCACTAGATCTATCTATTCAAATATATATTCCTCAGGGGCTATTTGTGCTTGAGGGGTGCTAGTAGAGGGAACTGCTACCTGTACTTTCCAAATACCCCCGGTGTCTTGGGTGACATAGGATATGGTCCTTGCTGGTATGTTGTCATCTGCCTAATGGAAGGCTTGCCCCAATAATTCCATACTTTTTTCTTATCCTTCCTCTTCATTAGTGTAATTTATGTTTTGAGGTTGAATCTCTTTAGTAAACCAAGTAGGTTTACTAAAGGCAGTGATTGGATCATATAGGGAAATATGGAGGATCAAAGCCAAGTTTTTTGATTAGGGAGTCCCCTCCTCCTCTACTTCTTTCCCTTGTTCACCTTCTTCTCCACCTTCCCCTCATGCATTTCTTCTTCATGGATTTCACCTTCTCCCTTATCTTCTTCTCCCTTCACTTCTTCTATTGTATCATCTTATTCATCTTTATCTCGGCCTTCATCCCCTAAGGAACTGATTAACACTTATGTATTAAGGCCACTCAAGGTTTCCAGTGTTGTTTTGAAGGGAGACACAACTTTTGTACTCATTGGCCCTTGGGGAGTTGGGATTAAGCAAGGAAAAGGGACTGATGGGGGTGGAGTAGCAGTTGGAATCATAGGTGGTGGAGTAGGGGTGGAAGGAGTCAAAATGGGAGGTGGGAGAGCAAAATTTGAATGAGGTGGAGTTTGCATTTGAGTTGGGAGAGAAGGTGGTGGAGTAGGAATGGGAGGTGGGAGAGAGGTTTTTGGAATGGGAATGTGAGGTGGTGGAGTTGATGTAGAGATATTTCCTAAAACTTTATCTCTTGCTATATTCTGGGCCACTATGGCATCTTGAATTTTAGGCCCTTGGCCGGTGTTAGAGTCCACCCCTAGGATAGGCACATTTAGTACAGGATTAGTGAAGGGTAGGAGGTGGAGTGAGGATCACTTGAGGCTGGATGAGTATTGGTTTTCCCATGTCAATTCCCATTTTGAGTCATTTGTATCCTATCCCTAGTCTACAAAGCCATCTAGGCCTTCAAAATCAGATTTTTGGAACTCATTTGACCCTAGGGTATCCAAAGGATTATCCTGCTATTTTGGATCCTTTGTATGTTTCCTTGTGATGTCCTTCTCTTTTCTCTTCTGAAAGGATGCCTGAGACCTTGTCCTTTTTACCAAAGGTGCATCTTCTTGTTTTGGTTCCTCTTGTAAATTTTCTAGTCGTGGAGAGGTAGAAGCTCTCCTCCTTTTATAAATTTTCTTCCCTTTCTAGTGGTAGGGGAGGTTGGCCAGAAGTGGAAGGGCCTTCATCTTGGGTGGCCTATGATGATCCAACTGGGGAATATATCTTCCATGTCATCATAGTTTTGGGGGCCTTGTACCTATGATTTGGACCATATTCTACTGCATGCTCATGGCCATATACTATCTCTGGCTTTTGAGGTGGGGCCTACTTATATTGGGGTATAGTATACTTCTCTCCTCATTTCTTATCTGCCTTCCTTGGTGGATCCATCAATGTTTTCACATGAATAGGATCCATTTGATAAGGCCCTTTAATCAATGCCTCTATTTTTTTTACCACATGCCTCACTCAAAATTCAATATTGTCATTCTCATCTTTATCAGTTTCTGCATTCAGGATGGGCATACTGTATATCTTATCCACAATATAAATTAACTCCAACACATTATCTGAATCTTTCACCTAAACCTTTAGGTCAATTTGGACCTTCAAGGTCTCATGTGCTAATGCAAGGGACATCCTACAGTAATCCCTAATTCTAAACTCATGATCATCCACATAGTTCATCCAATGATCTTCGAGGTGTGGCTCATGGATATAGAACTTTCCAATGATATGGCTATACGTGCCTATTGGGTCAAATTTGGCCTGGACAGTTTTATATAGTTGGAGTGGGCACTTTACCCACTCAAAGGCCAAGGACTTGCAAAATTTCATGTCCTGGAGAGTGTATGGCCCTAGAAAAATGGGGAAGTCCCAGCAGTGCTTATTTTTATGCTTTATGTGCTCATATGCATCTGCAAGCTGCCTGGCCATTTCTAGAATTATTACCCAATCAGATGGGTACCTGGGTAGCTTCTTTGGTTTCAAGGTAGATCCTGCCACTCAGATGTATGTAAAAGTCTTGAACTATATGTAGAAAGACCCTATGACCCTCACTTTGGCGGGTTTCTCCTTCTAATAGTCTCTTCATGAAATCACCCTCAATGCATCAGATTATTGTGAAGACGAAAGCATCGTCAACTATCCTATAATCTGGGCTATCTTCTGGCATATCTGCCCTTCTCACTAGTTACAGATATACAATATGAGGTCATCCATTTGGGTCATTAATGTTTCCCCTTTTTGTGAGCCTCAGATAGTCTGCATGTGCGGCTAACAAGTACACTATATATGTACTCATGTATAATTTTGGATTGTGCTTGACCGCAGTTAATTGCTTGTCAATTTTGTCACTTATGATCGTGGCCCAATCGAACCTAGCTTTGTAGTTCCTGATCTTCTCTATCAGTAGGATCATCCATTCCTCGAGTTGGATGGGCTGAGGTAGTCCATAAACTCAGCTTATTAGTGTTACTGTTGTCTGGATGTCATCTTTTAAATACCACCTTCTAAGGTCTATCTTGTCCAGTTTATTCTTCGGGAGGTGTTGCTTGAGTAATTCCTAATTTGAAATCACATATGCATCCTCAGCTTTGTTTCCTGAACAACCTCAGCCCCTTTTCTATGTATAAATCATACAACTTTTCCATGCCCTTTTTGAGATGGAAGAAATCTTCTATGTTGTCTGGTCTTATGTCCAAAACCACCTGTCCTTCTGTATTTTTAACCACTCTTTCATCTGTTACATAGTGGCTATCTAGGGTCATGATTATCTTAGAAGACATGGTTGCCACTGGATGGGTTGCTACATTAACTAGGCCTGATAGGACCAAGGAGGTACAATCTTCATACCTTCCCCCTGGTTGGGGACACCTTAGTAGGAAATGATCCCAGTCTACATTCCCAATGTCAGTGTTTGTGATCTCTATGTGCTTGTTCCTATTCTTTGAAGCGGGGTGATTCCCCTTGTACAGGTACTTCATTAGGGATGTTGTTCATTTCTAAGGCATTCCTGTGAGAAAAAATGTAAGTATTAGTATCTTTTATTTGAAACAAAATTAAAAAGAGGCAAAGGAAAACAAACTAACCAAGAAAAATAGAAGCAGAGGCATTTAGGTAGCCAGAAATGCATTTTTTTCTCTTTCGGCCATTTTGGGCTTTCGGATGTTGAAGACAAGGTTAGGGTTAAAAAAGGCCAAAAATACAATGAATGATGTTAGGAGAAACAAGCCCTTTCAAACTTTTGGTGTGCGAAAGTCTGCTATAGGTTTCAGACTATGAAAGTCTAAAATCTCTGGGAGGACCCTGTATTTGGTTGTTCAGCCTTTCAAAGTTTCGTGGGTTTCGGACATTTTGGATGTCTGAAATGTCGATGCTACCAAAAGTACAAAATGCACTTAGGTGATAAACTTATCAAGGAGGGAATGTTTTTGGCCTTTTGGAGGCCAAAAACATGCAACTAGATCGCAACAAAAAAAACCCTAACTCCTAAAAAACATAGAAAAGGGGGAAAAGAAGGGGGAAACCCCTCCACCAGTCCTAGGCCGCAAAACCTAAGGACCTAGGAGGGGATAGGACCTCACTACGTTGAAACCCTAAAAACCAACACAAAAAAAATGGAAAAATGAACTGGACAGGAAGCGAGGATGAAAACCCTAATTGTTGAATGCGAGGCAAGGGGAGGGCAATGACTAGAGGGCGCAGTAAGCAACTGGAAAAGAACGGTGAGTAGGAGATGCAAAAAAATAGCAAGAGCATGGGAAGGAGGCAAAAAACTTAGAAGACTAAAGACATAAAAGTGATGGAAAAGGTGACTTGGGCCACTTAAATAGCCAATGGGGTGATGTTCCCCAGTTTCGACATTTCAAAGGCTGAAACGCCGAACATCGAGTGGCCTCATCCCCTTTCAATATTTCAAGGTTCAAAATACCGAAAGGTTCAAAGGTTTTTCCATTTTGCCTTTTTTGTGTTTCGGAGGCCGAAACACCAAAAGGGTCGGGCTTAATCTTTCGGCCCTTTTGGAATTTTAGATGACCCTAGGTCCTTCAAAATTCTGAAAGAGAGAAAAGGTTTAAAAAATTTGTTTTTCCTCAACAAGCTCCTCAGAAAACCTATTTCAAGGAATAGGAAGAGGGGTAGACTAAAAAAAAGAAAAAAGGGGGTCCCCATGGTCAGAGGACCAAAATGGGGTGTGTGTTGTGGACCCACAACAAATAGCCTTGACAAAAGGAGAAATGAGTAAGGCATTTCTTTATCATCAAGACCCTTCTAGATTCTAACTTTACAATAGAACAAAAACCTAGAGATGTCTGTGTTGACTATCTTTCAATGACTCCTCAATTTGAATTTTTCTACTCGTCTCTCAGTGTGTGCTCACGTGTGTTCATTCCTTGAACATTGATTGTGGTAACCAGAATGTTTGTCAATTCTTCCCAACATTCACCCTTGTATAGTCATAAAATGGAAGCACTTCCATGGTAGACTGGTTTACCCTTCCGATTAGGTGGTTTGGGGTCATATCAAGCACCTTGAATGGGTTCTTGACTTTGACCTCGCTTCCCCCTGTTTTGCCTCTTTTTCCACTTCTTTCCATCCAATTTTTGGCATCTTGGACTGTAGATCTGAGGTTTGTGACCTTAGGGTTAGGGTCAACCTTCTGGGTCTATTTCAACCTCAACCCTAACCTAGGTCAAGGTCGACCTCGACCTTGACCCAGGGTTCAAATCTCAGGGTCCCACAGTTTCTGGATGTCAGTCTTCGCAAAAAGTTATTTCCCGCTTTCGGGTCGGCTGTTTTGGGTTTCGAAGCAGTGATTCTTAAATTATATTTAATATAGGTCCTCTTCTAGGGGCATGGATCTAATTATAATTGAATTCTCCTATGTCGGCCTCCTTAGAAGATTGTGCCCTAATTTCATATAAAAGGAAGCCTTTCTCTCTCATTCTCTCTAACTATCAACTAAGTAAGAAAAGGTGATTAAGAAAAAAGTTCAAGCATCCATTGTTCTACATGTTTCCAAGCTTTCAAGGTTTTCAAGTCTTCCTCTCAAGCATTCAATTCCTCCATTGAAGATCAAGGATTCAAGCTTTCAAGCCTTTGAAGGGATTTGGTTCAAGCATTCAAGATTCATCATTCAAACCCTAGATCTAGCCATCATGATGGTGTGATCTTCCTTCAAGATCCTTTGTGCATCCTCAAAGACTCTTTCATCATCTCTTCAAGGTAGATTCCAAGCATAAAATTATGGATGTTTATGGTTTCTAAAGTCCATGCTTTCATATCTACATATTTGTCTACATTTGAATTACAATTACATAGCTTCATTGTTAGATTCAATTCTACTACTTGCTAGCATTCTTATTTTAATTATTGATTTCAAGGTTAATTCCTAAATTGGGGTTTGGCTAAGGAAAACCCCTCCCCCCCCCCAACAAACAAACCTCTTTTTCTTGCAGGTACAGGTTCGGGACTATGGATTTGAACCCAGATCTGGATACCCTTTTTGGCAAACTTTCAGGATCCGCAAATAGATTTTATGTTGGACCTATGCAGGTTAAGGTCCAGAATATTGGGTCAGGGTCGACCTCACCCCTGACCTAGGTCAAGGTCGACCTCACCCTTGACCTAGGTTAGAATCAACATTTCTAGGTCAATGGTGACATTTTTGGGTCAAGGTCGACCTTTTTCATAAGACGGTGTCGGATCAGAAAATGATTTCTGGGTTTTGTTTGTCTCTATGTTTCCTTTCCAGATCATACTTTATTTTTTCCAAAAACAAAGTACAGACCTCAGAAAACAACATTCTTTTATCTATAATATTTCAAGGTTAGTACTTTTCTATCATTCATTTCAATTCAAATCCTTAATCATTCTAAATCTATCACACATTTACATTCATTTCAAAGCACATTTTAAGAGGGAAACCTAGGATCTCCTTCTTTATTCTTATTTCCAATAGATTGATTTATTTATGCATTGATCCTTTTTGGGTTGATCAATTTGGATCCTTCATTTGTGCATTTGAGAATAAAGGGGAATGTCTTATTTATCCCTCCACTCTAAACATTAAATGTAAAGGTGATAAGTGATTTGA
>MU225272.1:2268300-2284855 GCA_018584345.1 Thuja plicata | reverse complement strand
ATACAAAAACATTTACATTTTTCATTGTGTTCAACATGTATGATTTTTGTTTTGAATACTTTGATGAGGCTTTTGTTGCTAAAGAGGATAGATCCCCTAATGAGGTACATGGAAGCAAGGATGAAATTTGTTCGAATATGATCTCCATTGATCCTATTCCTATTTTATCATCCTCTACAATCTCTTCAATTGACCTTTACCATAGAAGTGATTTAATGATAGATGTTACTTCTTCTCCTAATATATGTCTTTTCTATGAGCCTCCTTTAGAATACAATTCTTTCTCTTTTAAGGATCAAGCTATAGGTGCTCTACAATGTGCTTTATTTATAGGGAGGATAATCCTCCTATTTGGGATGAACCTTTGGATTTGGATGTTGATTATTCTCTTCCTCATGAGGCCATTATGGGTGATTTTACTTTTTGGGATGAACCCTTGGATAAAGACATTGATTTATCTCCTTCTTGTGAAGATGACTTGATACAAGAGGGTGATTTATTAATGGATGACATATTCACACATGATCATGACTCTTTCTAAAACACACTCTCCTTATGTAGAAATTTTAGAGAAAGAAGAAAACATTATAGATGCTTTACCTCCATTTGAGATTCCTTCCAGTGATGAGGCATTAACGGGGAAGGATATGAATTCCCTTAATGTTCTCCCTTTTAGTGATGATCCTATGGCGAATCAAGTGCCTACCTCATCTTCTCCTAGGATATATTATGTTTTTCCTTCTTGTGAATCTATCAAACATACTAATGATGACATAGTGACTACTGAAGTTCAATTGACTTTTTTTCATATGGCTTCTTGTTATGGTCATGGTTATCATTTACTAGTTAAACAAGGATTCCATAATCAAGGATGTACTCAGCATAAACATGGAATTCAAATGCCCTTACAGAATCGGGGGCATGATAATTCTTATGGATTGTGATTTAATCCTCAACAACACATCAATGTTACCAACATCTCAAATAACACTTCAAAACATGATGACCCTATGAAGGAATTTGACCAAGAGGTTGTTTTGCCTAAACTCCTTCGTGCTAAGATAATTACTAGACCTAAACGCAAAAAGAAATGTAGTCTATACTTGAAGATTCTTCCTTTTTGTTTCTATCATAGATTTCATGATCATTCTAATGAATTCCAATATTTACATTATAAAATTAGGCCGCTCATTGATAGAAAAGTTATTTATTTATCATGTGGCAATGAGTTATATTTCATTACTATTTTCTCTAAATAACATTTATGTTTCTATTATGGAACTCCATATTATGTAAACAATGTTAGCCTAATCTTTGGGGGCTCGTTGTCTTGCAAATTATTGTGAGTGATATAATAGGTCCCCTTTCATCCTTGTTCCCACACTTGGGGGGCAAGGATGCCATCTCCTTCTCTTTTGTCTTTCCAGGATCCACTTTCCCTTGGTTAAGTTGTATCTATCTATTATGTGATATCTAATCATACATAAAAAATTTGGTTTGCATTGAGGATCTATGTCTTTGATTATAACCTATTTCACTGTTTGACATTGGGTTTCCATGGTTGATAAATATCTCACCTTGGAAACTGAATAATGTGTTATCCCTCACAAGCGTTACTTTCTAACTTCTCACATGATATCTTTGTGCTACAACATTTCTTGATATAATTGAGTATATCCCTTGCTTTCACCCCTGGGGGGCAAGGTATTTTCCTTCTTCCTTTGTCTAAGGAGCTACTTTCCTTAGCTTAGTGGCGTGTGTTTATCTTACAACATTATTTCCTTATAAAGATGTATGTTTTTTACTATGGATACCCTCTTATATGAGAGGTGATTGTCCTAGGTCATTACCTCTTCTTTTTGTTACAAACTATGCTTTTTGATAAACTCTTGCCTTTGATTTGGGTTAGAATTTGACTCCTTCATCCTAAGATTATGCTTCCCCTTGATTACAGGGGGCTTGATGATTGAATCTTTGGTCCCTCTTTTCTTTAGAAGATGACATTTTATCCTAAGCACTCCTCTATGGTGAGGGTCTTGATGATAAGATCTCTTCCCTTTTGAGGATCCTTTTTTCATAAGTGATATATCCATTTCACAATTATCTATGTTCTTGGATGAAAGGGTCAAGGCTCTTTGCTAATAATATGATATACATTGTTGTTAAGTTGGATATCTCCTTACCTTGTGAAGTAGGTATCCTCTTTTCTCTTCCTTATCCTGCCTAGTGGGTAGTCATGATAAGGAGGGGGGCATATATAGGGCCTCCCTTATACTATAGTTTACATTAATTTACATTTTGCAGCATGCTAAATCCTTAGAAGGTAACGAACATAAGTTGCTAAATCCTGAAGAGATACGCATTTTTACTTTTATTTCTGCTAAATCCTCGGAACGTAACACACATAAGTTGCTAAATCCTGAAGGGACATGCATTTTTACTTTTATTTTTGCTAAATCCTCAGAAGGTAACGCACATAATTTGCTAAATCCTAAAGAGATACGCACCCTTTTATTTTACAATATGCTAAATCCTCAAAAGGTAACGCACATAAGTTGCTAAATCCTGAATGGACATGCATTTTATATTCCATAGTGATACAAGAATGTGGATCTATGGATATTTTCAAAAGCCGTCAAAACACGCATTACAATTACAAGCACATATTATGGGTGAACCTATTTGGATCTCCCTCCTTGGTGATTCATAGTAAGGTGGGCATCTTACTAGGTGAGGTAATCACTTTCCCTTCTCTCTTTTTTACTTTCATGCTAGTAGTATTAGATCATGAAGCTATGTTATCGATGGTGTTGCTCTTGTCTTCCTTATGTAATCATGTATGTTTCTATGATTGATTTCTCTTTATTATCATATCTTTATGCATGTATGTTGAGTTATAATCCTTGGTCTAGGGTCTCATGTCCTTGACTTAGTGATTTTCTACCTCTTTGTGATCCACCAGAGTCTTTCTTCAAACTTTACCACAAGCATGTTCGATTTCCATACTCTCGCTAAAGTGGGGGCTAAATGTATAGTCGGAAAATGGAAGCACTTCCATGGTAGACTAGTTTATCCTTTTGAGTAGGTTGTTTGGGGTCATATCAAGCACCTTGAATGGGTTCTTGACTTTGACCTAGCTTTCCCCCTATTCTGCCTCTTTTTCCACTTCTTTCCATCCAATTTTTGGCATCCTGGACTGCAGATCTGAGGTTTTTGACCTCAGGGTCAGGGTCAACCTTCTAGGTCTATGTTGACCTTGACCCTGACCTAGGTCAAGGTCAACCTCAACCCTGACCTAGGTCAAGTTTAACCTTGACCCTGACCTAGGTCAAGGTTGACCTCTACCTTGACCCAGGGTTCAAATCTTAGGGTCCCACAGTTTTCGGATGTCGTTCTTTGCAAAAAGTTATTTCCCACTTTCGGGTCGGTTGTTTCGGGTTCCGAAGCAGTGATTCCTAAATTATATTTAATATAGGTCCTCTTCTAGGGGCATGGGTCTAATTATAATTTAATTCTCCTATGTCAGCCTCCTTAGAAGATTGTGCCCTAATTTCATATAAAAGGAAGCCTTTCTCTCTCATTTTCTCTAACTATCAACTAAGTAAGAAAAGGTGATCAAGAAAAAAGTTCAAGCATCCATTGTTCTACATGTTTCCAAGATTTCAAGGTGTTCAAGTATTCCTCTCAAGAATTCAATTCCCCCATTGAAGATCAAGGATTCAAGCTTTCAAGCCTTTGAAGGGATTTGGTTCAAGCATTCAAGATTCATCATTCAAACCCTAGATCTAGCCATCATGATGGTGTGATCTTCCTTCAAGATCCTTTGCGCATCCTCAAAGACTCTTTCATCATCTCTTCAAGGTGGATTCCAAGCATAAAATCATGGAGGTTTATGGTTTCTAAAGTCCATGCTTTCATATCTACATATTTGTCTACATTTGAATTACAATTACATATCTATTGAATATCATAGCTTCATTGTTAGATTCAATTCTACTACTTGCTAGCATTCTTATTTTAGTTATTGATTTCAAGGATAATTCCTAAATTGGGGTTTGACTAAGGCAAACCCCTCCCCCTCAAAAAACAAACCTCTTTTTTCTTGTAGGTACAGGTTTGGGACTGTGGATTTAAACCCAGATCTGGATACCCTTTTTGGCAAACTTTCAGGATCCGCAAACAGATTTTCTATCGGACCTGTGCAGGTAAAGGTTGACATTATTGGGTCAGGGTCAACCTCACCCCTAACCTAGGTCAAGGTCCACCTCACCCCTAACCTAGGTCAAGGCCGACCTCGCCCCTGACCTAGGTCAAAATTGACATTTGTGGGTCAATGGTGATATTTGTGGGTCAAGGTCGACCTTTTTCGTAAGACAGTGTCGGATCGGAAAATGATTTTTGGGTTTTGTTCGTCTCTGTGTTTCCTTTCTGAATCATACTTCATTTTTTCCAGAAACAGAGTACAAACCTCAAAAAATAACATTCTTTGATCTACAATATTTCAAGGTTAATACTCTTCTATCATTCATTTCAATTCAAATCCTTAATCATTCTAAATCTATCACACATTTACATTCATTTCAAAACACATTTTAAGAGGGAAACCTAGGATCTCCTTCCTTATTCTTATTTCCAATTGATTGATTCATTTATGCATTGATTGTTTTTGGGTTGATCAATTTGGATCCTTCCTTTATGCATTTGAGAATAAAGGGGAATGTCTTATTTATCCCTCCACTCTAAACATTAAATGTAAAGGTGATAAGTGATTTGAGTATCAAAACACTCTTATTCCATAAACATTATTTTTCTCCTTTACAGCCCTGTAGATCAGAGCTTCCTGGAAAGAGCTTTGCTGGTAGTTGGGTGTTCATATCCCTGACAAAGTTTTCCCCAAATCCCAAATATAACCTTTCTCTACTTCCGGTCAGGCGTTCATAGCCCCGATAGAGGTTGTTATAGTCACCCTTGTCCATTTGGTCTGCTAGGCTGGAGCTATATAAGAGAGTTCTCTTTTCTTTTTTTTTGAGCAGTTTCTTATATTCTCGCATGAGTCATTATCAAGACTCTTGATGTACGTAGTTCTATGTATTCAGGTTCATATTGTCTTCTTTGACCAATCTAAGAAATAATTAGGTTGCGCTACTCAGATTTTACACTTGTGACCTCTTCGGACCATTGTACGCTTCTTTGGAGAATTTGACTAAGAAATACTTCTGCTCCAATCTAAGGACCACTTGGACCAAATCCAAGGCACATTGACCCAAAGAAAAATGAACCACGACAAAAGAGGGGAACAACTACGGACGGAGGGAAGGGATTGACAGCGGAGAAAATGAAAGAAAGAAAGAAAACACAAAAAGAAAAAGACTATGATACAAGGGATGGAAGACAGTCCCGCTTAGGATCTGAAGTAATGTTTGAGGAATTTCCCATTGACTGGAAATGGGGTCAACTCTCTGTATAAGGTGTTGATCTTGAAAGTATTCTCCCCCAAGATCTTTGATATTTGATAGGGGCATGTCCATAATTTTTTTAATTTGGTGTGGCTACCCGACTTTTCTTTTGCCTAGTCCCACATGAGGAGAAGGTCAGAGATCCTGAAAGATTTAATAGTGTCTCTCTTTTCAAACCACCGCTTGATGATGGCCTGGTGCTTTGACACATGTTCCAAGGAAAAATTTATTTTCTCCTCCAGGTTGAGGAGGATCATGAGTCTAACTTGCACTCGATCTTTGCCTCCCATGTACTAGTCCATAAATCTCAAAATTTAGATTTTCATGTTCATAAGGAAGACCAATTGCAAGCCATAGACCAGTTGGTATAATGATTTCCCCAAGGTTTTTTTGATCCTCACTTGGTCTATCCACTGAGCGTATTTCAGTTGTGTATGCAAATCTTGGGGATTGTCATCGATGAGATGTTTGATCGTCGTCGTCAAGTTCTTGTTTGTAGACTCCGCTACACCATTGCCTTGTGGATAATAATTTGAAGAGAATTTGAGGATTACCTGGTTTTAAAAGTCCCATTGTGTGAGTGACGTAGAGGAGAAAGAGGGAGCATTGTCACAAACTAGATAGAATGGAATCCCAAACTTGGTTATGATGCACTCCTCTAAGAACTTACTTACTACCTCTGTGGTGCAATTCTTTAGTGCCTAGGCCTTCATCCAATGTGTGCAATAATAGGTATCCATTAGAATGAACTTGTGTCCTACAGACGAAGGGTGGTTAATCACTCTAACAAAATCTAAGCCCCATTGGGTGAATGGACGTACCTCGTATACTGGTTGTAAGGGCATTGTCGGGTTTCTCTTGAGTTGCACTTGTTTGGAAAGTGTGGTATGATCTTACATGTTCTCTAGTGTCTTTGAACAATGTTGGCCAAAAATACCTTTCCCTTAAGATTTGGTGAGAAGTTGCCTCGGTTAAACCGTGTCCTATCCCGTATCTATCATGAAAATCTTCTAGGACTTGCTTTGCTTCGAGCCTGTCCAAGCACCTTAAGTACAGACCTTCATAATTGCATTTATATAGCTGACCATTCTTCAACATGTAGGAGTTGATTTTGATTTTCAAAACCCTTCTCTGCGAGCTATTCATCCCCTCTGGGCATCAATACCATAGTAAGTAGTAGACTACATCTCGATACCATATATCGGTGATTACATCTTGATCGATATAAGTTTGGCATACTAGACCTTCTTCCACTTCAGAGATCAGCTTTGTCAGGCCTTGGCCTATTACTAGTTTCATTGGCTAGAGTTCTAGGTCAAATTATTGCAGGATTACCATCCATTTTCCCCTTCACTCTCCGAGTTCATTCTGCATCAACAAATATTTTACGGTCGCGTCGGGGACTATCCCAAAGAATTTGCTCCTCAAGATGTAGCGTCAAAATTTCTTTACCGCTTTGACCAAAGAGAAAGATTTCTTGTTTAGGTTGGGGTACCTAACTTCAACATTATTAAGGGGGAAACTCATGAAATCTATTGGTCTCTTTCTCTCCCAATCTTTCTTCTGTGTGAGGATGTTGGCACAAGAGTGTTTTGATGCGAAAGAGTATACTCTGAAGGGAATAGTTTAATATGGACTGATGAGAATATGGGCTGTAGAAATTGTGTTCTTGATATCTTCAAATGACTTTCTCACTAGGGGATTCCACTCAATCTTGGCATCCTTCTTCAGCATGTCATTGAGTGGTTTTACTATCTTGGAAAAACCATTGATGAACTTCCTTACAAATTTAATCTTCCCGAAGAAAGACTTCAACTCTTTGCGAATGTGAGGTGGCATTAGTTTGAGAATGGATTGGACCCGGTTGGGATCAATCACTATCCCTTTTTCTGAGATTATATTTCCAAGCAAATTGCCTTTTGTTACCCTAATACATATTTTTTAAGGTTTAGGGAAATCTCATATTTCTTGCATCTTTGGAGGACTCTCCTTAGATCATTTATATGATCAGCTCACTATTTTGAAAAATAGTCAGATCAACCATGTAAATGATGATGCATTTTTCGACTAGCCTATTGAAGGAAGTTTCCATCGCTCTTTGGAATGTATCCCTAATGTTGATTAAACTGAAGGGCATTCATCAATACGCAAATGTCCCCCACTTGGTGGTGAATGTCGTCTTTAATCTATCTTCCTCTTGCACCATTACTTGTTTATACCCTGAATATCCATCCAAGAAGGACATCATTTGGGAACCATTCACTACTTGCAATACCTCATCAAGAGAAGGGAGTGGGTAGTTATCCTTTTGAGAGTCTTTGTTTAGATTTTGGAAGTCCACGGACAATCGAATCTTGACAGTCTTCTTTCTCACAGGTACCAAGTTGGCCACCCATGTGGAGTGTTGTATGGGGAATATAATTCTAACATCTAGAAACTTCTGCACTTCCTTTTGTATCAAGGTCTCCATAGTAATATTAATAGGTCTTTGACATTGAAGTAACAGTTTAGAATATGGTTTTAGTGGGATATTGTGCACAATGACTGAGGTGTTTTATGTTTTTAGCTCTTCGTAACTCCAAGCTATGACATCTTGATATTCTGTAAGGAGGTGGAAAATCTCTTCCTTCTCCTCTTTGGTACATACTCTCCCAATGTTAACTTCTCTTGGCTCATCTTCGGTGCCAAGGTTGTATGCTTCGTACTCTTTACCATTGGGTGGTATGTCTGGACGTATTTTCATAGTAGTCCCATCGCTGTCAAAAATCCTTTCTAGTTCCACCATTCCTTTGGGTATGGAATTGGTCCTTAGATTTATGATGCCTTGATTGTCAGGGTCGTCTGGGTTAACTTCCTCTTTTGCATCTTCCTTCTCTTTGTCTATGATTTGTTTTTTGAACACACCCACGCACATGATGAACTCAAGGATGTGTTGGTCATCTTGAAAGACTTGGAAGTTGGTGATGTTATCTGGGATGGTCGGGGCTGCAATGATTTCAACTGAGAACTTCTTTATTTTGGACTTCTTTGTTGGATGTAATGAAATGGAAGATACAGCTAGGGCATCGACGATGATGTTCTTATTTTGTGGGATGACCTTGATGTTGAATGCTTCAAAGTCATTAATTAAGTCCCATGCCTTGTTTTGGTAGGCCAAAAGCCTCTTATCATTGCAAGAATACTGACTGCAGACTTGTTTAACGAACAATTGTGAATCTCCTTCTACCATCAAGGTTTTTATTCCTTTCTCGTGGGCCAGGAGGAGTCCACAGACCAATGCTTAGTATTTTTCAACATTGTTAGTGCACATAAATTATAATGTATATGCTGCATAAAAAGCCTTACCTCTTGGATTTATGAGTTCTATCCCCACTCCTGCTCCTTGTTTAGACTTAGAGCCATCAAAGCATAATTTCCATATTTGGTAGTGTTTTTCGGGTTTCAAATCATCAAGGACCCTCTTTGAGAATCCCTTTGCTTGGGGCTTATGCTTCTTTCCTCTGTCACTACCTAAGGAAGTTGACTCTCTTTTTCCCATCTCTTGTATATGTTTGAGGTCAAGAAATTTAGTATTTTCACCATCTTTATCTTCCTGTAGCTCTCTATAGGGTTGAAATGCTCCATCGTCTGAAGTGCTCTAGTCACTGAATAAGTTCAAAGTAGGGCTTTTGGTATCTAAATCTAACCTACTATCTTGACTTTCGGTCGGGGTGTCTAGGTCCACTAGGTCATCTATCCTAGTCATGGTGCCACCTTTGCTTGCCACTTTGAGGGTTTCCCTTTCTGCTTCAAACTTCCTTAGAGATTTTATTGGTAGGACAATTTGGGTTAGCACTCAGGACAGCGCATTTTGGCAATTGGGGCATGTGAATTCTAAGTGACTCACTTGATGTAACTGATAGTATCCTATTAGGAAGAGGATGTTAGGGTTTGCATCTTTCCCTAGGTGTTGCATTCTTGTCGTTATATTGCTGATAAATTTCTGAAAGATGTCCTCATAGAAGTTGAACTCTAGTAGGCCCTAGACTGGACTATGGCCTTGTCCTTCAACTTCTCTGATTTGGAACATGAAAATGTCATCCATTCGATAGGTGCCTAGGTCAGTTTGTGTGAACAGAACTTCATTCGGAGCATTATATTCAGTGATCATCCTTCTCAATTTAGGCTCCGCATAAATCTTGATTTGGTTGTTCAGTCCTTTCCATGGTAACCACAATTGTGTGAAATTTGTGGACAACCATCCTCTCAATCATTTGGTCCATTCTCTACTCAGCAGCATTCCATAAGTCTTGGGGATATCTACTACATGTACATTAATGTATTCTTGTATCCTTGGGTCAGCAACTAGTTTGATATGTACATCTTTGAGAACACCAATTACCTTGACTTTTGTTTTGTCAAGCTGAATCACTACTTTGCTCATTGTTTGCAGAATCATTCCCAGTTTTTGACAGATAGACAAATGCATGAATTTACACGAAGCCCCTAAATCAATCAAGAAATTATGTAATTTCTTATTGAATATTCGTAGACTAAGAAGGAATGGTGGTACCTTTATCTTGTCTTTGAACATCATCGAGAAAGCTTCAGAAGTGTTGACGTTAGAGGTGGTCTTTGCATTGCTATCCATTGTACCTTGCTTTGAATGGTCCAAGGATTTCAAGAGGGCTTCTCTCTGAGAATGGAAACCTTGAAGCATCTCAAACATGGATATGTTTGCCTTTGTTTTCTTTAATTATTCAACTACACTGTATTTGTTGTTTGACCATGTCGGGTTCCTATAGCTAGCAAATGTGTTTGGTGGGGATGATGCAGGAGCATTCGAGCCTCTAGGTGGTACATGGTTATTGCTTTCCCAAGAATCTAGTGGAGTTGTTTGTTTACTCAGAGGTATGCCATCGGTCATAGGTTCCTTTCTGCTCCATAGATTGTAGGATTTTTGATGATCATTTTGGAAGGCATGAACTTCGGAGTACTCAGGTTCGTTCTCTTTCTCGAATGGGAACACGAACTCTTCTTTTCTCGATAGGGGCCCAAACTTTCACCATTTCTAGACTCGTGGGAATCAAACACAATGGCATTGAACTGAAAGGGTGGTGCCTCTGAATTTTGAGTATAGTGGTCATAGGAGTTGCTTCCATATCCTTCATTGCCTTGGCGTGGATTCGGAGCCTCAAAAAAATTGGCTTTCGCAGCCTCATAAGTATTAGCATTATCCGTTGGGATGCTACCATTGTTAGGTTGAGTGTTCCATGGTCTATTGGGTCTCTGCTGCCCAAATGGCTTATCTGGGTTATTTTTGTTTTTGTAGGTATTGAAACTCTGATTTTGATTCTAGGGGTAAGCATTTGAACTAGAAGGTGCACGTTGGTACCCACTTTGGTTTTAGGATGGATTTAACTTCATCCTGGTGAGCTCACTTGTGAGTTGTGATAAGGTTTTCTTCACGACATCCAACTCAGAGGCTAGGTGAGTATCGAGTTCAGTTTGGGGCAGCACCCTTTTCTCCACAAATGTTGTTTTATGAGCCTCGTAACTGGGATAAGTGATGGACAGTGGTAGGGTTACGAATGGTTGTGCTGGAATTGGGTTTAATGAATGCGTATGAGTGGCCAAAGCTTGACTGCTCATTGAAAATGGATGTGGGGAAGTGGTGTTGTTAATGGTGGGCATAGTCATGAAGTTCCCTTCTTGCGGGTCCATTTGTTGTGTGAATGTTATGACCTCATTATACACCTTTTCCATTGTATCTCTATTCACAGGGGGAGTCTTCTAAGAAAAATTGAAGTGAAGGGGTCCAGAGCTTTGAGGTAAACTTGTATAATGACTGCCTCTAGTATGGTGTAAGGAGCTTCCAACTTTTGATGCATCTTGTGGAAATGGTGATTGAACATGGTGATGGGATCCTTAGGATCTTTTCTCGTTGTTATGAATTGGTGATGTGTCGTAGCAGGGTCCACATACAACTTAAATTGATTGATAAATTTGGTTTCAAATTTGATCCATGCAGAGATAGATCCTCGTCGTAGGTTCAGGTACCATTTGTATGCAAATTCTCCCTAAGTGTATGGGAAAAGATGATAGACAACATCCTGGTGGGAAATCTCTTTGCAGTTACAAATTTCTTTGAAGGTGCGGATGTGCTCTTCTACTGTCCTTGATTCGCCATATATGAAACATGTGAAAAACTTCTCTGAACTCTTGGGCAATTCATGGAGCTACCCAACAAAGTTCAATGGTGAGCTTTGTGCGTTAGCGAAGAAATCCATTGGACGAGGTTGCTACAAATTTTCATTTTGGTTTTTGGTTGTGCAAAAAGTCGGGGCAACAATGTGTGATTGTTTTCCAAGCGGGTTCTGTGACTTGGTAGGATGGTGAGAGGAGTTATCTCTTGTCTTCCCTTTGTCACTATGGGCTCTACGGTGGTGAGTGAGTTCAAGGAACTCACCTCTTTTCTGACATGATCTAAGCACTCACTCAAACCATTATAGAGAAAAATATCCAATGTTATCCATCTTTTCAGCCTTGAGGCCCTCCTTCTAGTGCCACTTATGTTGAGCGTTGTTTTTACACAAGTCAATTGCTAGGATCTTGAGATTTGATTTCCTCTCTTGAAAGAATAACGAATTTGTTCCCAAGGTTCTTCGGAGTCGTGGTACAATCTTCTTGGTCACTCAATTGAAGATAAATGTGAATGTTCACAAGGAGGCCTTTTCTAGTACGTTCAAGACATCAAACTGCAAAACAAATTTAGTGCTTTTTTTGGTATTTTCTTATTTATAAAAGATTATAGTTTTACTAATGATGCAAATTTGTTTTTTAAAGATGATTACTTTCTGATTGTTTTTAGATTCATGACAAAAACTTAAATGAGTAAGGTAACAATAAATTAAACAAATTTTTAAAAATGAAATCCTAACGGACATAAACAGTTGTGTATCCTCCCTTGAGAATTGAATGATGGAGAGATTTGGAACAAACCCATGAAGTATAAATCAGACAATGTCGCAATTCAATACTAATTGGATGCAATCATTTGGAGAGAAAATATATTCACTCATGCAATATTTTCAAAACCTATCAGATCGTGAAGCAGCCAAGATGCACCCACATATGAGATGGGTTTATCTTTGATCTCAATAGATGATCTTTTCCTACATTCATCACAACAAGGTAGATAAACAACAACAAACTCCAACTAATAGAAAGGCAGATTCAATACTAATTGGATGCAATCATTTGGAGAGAAAATGTTAGAGTTAAAAGGGTGTTTTCACTTATTAATTAAATCATTATTGATTTAATTATTAAGTCACCTTTCACTTATTAATTAAATCATCATTTGATTTAATTATTAAGTCTCTTTTATCTCTATTTCACTTAAGCTAAACTTTAGGCATGCAATAATTGATTATTTTATTAATTATTCATGCCACCTTGGTTTCTTCACCCAACCTTGGTTTATTCACCCAACATTGGTTTCTTCACCCAACCTTGGTTTCTTCACTTGATTATTCATGCAACCTTGGTTTCTTCACCCAACCTTGGTTTATTCACCCAACATTGGTTTCTTCACCCAACCTTGGTTTCTTCACCTGATTATTCATGCAACCTTGGTTTCTTCACCCAACCTTGGTTTATTCACCCAACATTGGTTTCTTCACCCAACCTTGGTTTCTTCACCCATCTCAGGGTTTTGATCTCCTTTATAAGGATTGATCACTTTGTAATTATTTAATCCTTTTTTTGTATAATTCCATTCTATTTTTTTATTGAATCAATTGAGGATGTTTCCTCTTTCACAGATCTGTTGTTTTTGGCCTCTATAGCTTTTGCTTCTCTCTTTCTGTGACAGGTGTTTGCATGCAGGTGATTCTTGGGAGCTGTAGGGTTGATAGTTTTTCATCAAGTCCAACATGGTATTAGAGCTCCGCCCTTTCATGCTCCTGTTCTCTTCATGAGAGATTTGGCCTTGTTCTTTAAATCAGTGTTTTGGTGAGGTTTTTGTCTCAGATTTTCATGGATTTTGGGAGGATTTATTTTTTGGAGCACTTTGGGCAAAAACCGACATCTGGGTTATGTTTAGAAGGCCCAAGAAACCCAATTTTCATATAAGGCATGTCCAATTTGGACACAGTTGAAATTTGGACACTATTTTTTGCATGCACAGCGCTTGGCATGCTTTACGATACAAAAGTGCATCTCGATTTCTGTGCCGCCTCAATTTTCATAGCACCTTGATTTTCATGCCACTTTGAGTTCCATGTCACCTTGATTTGCGTGCTACCTTGATTTGCATGTCACCTTGATTTGCATGTTGCCTCGATTTGCGTGCTACCTCGGGTTGCGTGTCGCTGATGTCAGCAGTCGCAGGTCTAACAGCGAGGTTAAATTTGACAGCCATGAAACCATCATACAACTTCTTGTTTTTTTCCATAATGAGCAGCGTGTGGTTTTTTTGCTCTATTTGGAGCAAACGGAGGTCGATTTTTGACTTCTTTATATTGTCAGAAAGCTCTTTCCGAGCCGGACGCTTTTATGGAGGTTAGATTTTCTATTTTTCCATCTTACAACCTTTTTTGGCAGTCAAATTCAGCAATCTATTTTGCACTCTGGGAGCCATATTTTTCTCATTCAGACTCCATTTTTTGACTTCCGCATGGCATCGGAAAGCTGGTTCTATTAACCTTCTTGTATGGGTCTCACACCCAGAATTTGCTCTAGGTATTTTTTATTCAGTTTTTTGCATTTTTTCAATCTGGTGGATATCTTGGATGTTTCAATCCTGGGATCATTTTTTGTGCATGGGATGACTCTTTGAGAGTAGTTACATGTGTTTCTTTTGCTTTCAGTCATTCCTGGATATTGTATACATCCTTTTCTATAGTTTTTTTGCAAACGCACTGAGATAAAGTGCCATCTTGCATGTTTGGGATCCTGCACATTTTGTGCCTGATTAGACTCGCATTATTTATAAAGTGCCATGGGGGGGTTGCTGAACCTTTGTCAAGTGAGTGTTCCTTCTGTTAGAGTAATAGTCTATCGGGTTATTAATTAAATCATTATGATCTAATTACTAACTCACCTATTCACTCTAGTTTTCTTTAGCTAACCTTAGGGTTTCCCTTTTAGGGTTTTGTGATTCCTTTTATAAGGATTCACTTCTTAGTTTTTATTACAGAGTTTTACATCACATTGTAATTGATAGAAACATATTGTTTTCTGTTGCATACGATGTCTCTGGCTTTTTGGCCTCCATAGCTCTTTCTTTCTTCTGTCTGCACTTTGCTTCTTCTTGTGACAGTCTTGCATGCAGGTGTTCTTGGAAGGATTTGTCTCTATCAAATCTAACATGGTATCAGAGCTCTCCTTTTGTTCATTGTTCGTGTTTCGTTGAAGCGTGCCAGAAGCAGAAAGTTTCCAAGGGTTTCAGAGGTCTTTTATGTATTTTTTGTTTTGGGTTTTGTTTCTGGTCACTTTGAGCTCAAACGGAAATCTCCATTGAGCTCAGAGCGCCCAAAAACCCCAAAATACATATAAAACTTGTCCATTTTGGACATCTAGACTCTGGAGGCAAAAAAAATTTGGTTCCTGTGCCGTACGGCACAGAAACCGAGGCAAAAATTTCAAAAAAAATTTAAAAAACCTTATTTTTAAAGGTTTTTATGGCATTTTATTGGGCGCCGCAGCCGCACCACCGCGGCCCGGCCCCCGGCTGCGCCTTCACCTCGCCGCCCAGCGTCCTTCACTTCCCGCGCCGCCCTCCGCGGCCCCACCGCCGGGCTCCGCCGCCTCCCGGGCCCCGGCCTCCTCTGCGCCTCCGCGCTGCTCCGCTCCCCGGACTCCCACCGCCGCTCCGGCCTCCCCGCTGCCCCGCCAGCTCCCCTGCACCGCCCCGCTTCGGCCTTTTGCGCCGCTCCGCCGACGATCAGCGCTTGGACTGGTGGCGCATTTTGGGTTAGCCCCCGTGGGAAAATATGCATGGCGCCTGGTCATATGACGGTCCAGGGGCTTCGGCCCAGCCCCCGGCGCTCTCCATGCGCCCGGGGGCCCATTTTTTTTAGCCCCTGGGGCTTATTTTCTGCTTTTTGGAGCAATTTTGGGGCCTTATCACTGTTTTCGCTCTATATGGAGCATACGGAGGCCTTTTTTGGACTTCGTTATATCGTCAAAAATCTCTTTTCGAGCTCTTTCTGACTATGGTGATTTGGTTTTTTGGGTCTGCTATTTTGACAATATTTTTTGCTGTTGAAGTCTGATATGTGTTTTTGCCTTCTAGGAGTCATATCTGGCTCATGCGGACTCCGTTTTTGGCAAACCAGATATCGTCGAAAAGCTGGTTCAGTGATCTATTCAGTTGCAGAGGTTTTTTTCCAGATTCTGCTCCAGGTTTTCTCTCCTCTGAGTTTGGAATTTTATGCACTCTGGTGGATTGCTTGGTTCTACAGGTCCTAGGATCTCCTATTCTGATTTTCTAGCTCACTCGTCTTTCTGACTTCTGAGCTTGTCTGCTTCTTCTGCTGCATCTTTGTTCTGTAAACGCACTGAGATAAAGTGCCTACTACATTTCTGGGATCTTGTACACCTTGTATGTTTTTAGTACTTGCACTCTGTTATAAAGTGCCATGGGGGGTTATGATGATTATGCCATTTTAGGCGCATCCACCTTTGTCAAGTGAGCGTACCTTCCACGATATTAGCCCATGTTGTGTGTCGATGACACCGCCCTTTATCATGTGTTTGTACTTCTGTTGCACTGCAATGTTCCTGGTTCTTTCTTCTGCAGATGTTTCTGGCATTGCATTTTAGTGTTCCTGTCACCTCTCCCAGTTCAGCATTATGGGGGGGTTCACCTGTTGGTTCGATTGCTTCCTGGTTTGATTGATCAGCTCTTCAAACATTGTCTTCTCTACCTAGTCATGCACTTCAGTGGGGGTTCCAGCAGTCTCTTCTGACATAGTTTTCAGTTCCTTGCTTCGGAGATGCTTCTTGCTCATTCTTGTTCCTCTCTTTGGGACTTTCCCTAGATTGAAGGCTTAGTTTCCTTCATCTAGTTTGCTTTCTTGTACTTGGGTACCTGATCAGGCCTTGTTGTCGGG
>MU225272.1:2213162-2258708 GCA_018584345.1 Thuja plicata | reverse complement strand
GAGAGAGAGAGAGAGAGAGAGAGAGAGAGAGAGAGAGAGAGAGTTCCCAAAAAAATAAAGGGTCTGAAAAAATAGGAAAAAGGAAAAAAAATGTGCCTTTTTAAAATAAAAATAAAATTATCATAAAGCTACTTTTTGTAACTTATCATTTGATAAATGTTCATAGGTTCATATTAGATGACATTCTGGAATATAGATGATAGCTCATTATTTAATATTTGCTTTAGAAATTTTTTTATTTGCATCATACATTTAATTTTGTATCAAAGGTAGTTGTACCTACCTTCTCAAATCTTGCCTATATAAGCAGGGCGTATGAGCATTTGTAATCATCTCATCCCCAAGGATTTGGAAGAATCCTCAAGAATTTGGAAGCAAGCATCCTCAAGCATTATCAATCTATGCTTTATGAAATTTTTTCTCTCTTTGTCTCTATTTTTATGATTTTGTGGTTGAGTGTGTAAGGGGATACCCTTCATTAGTGGTACCAAAGAATTTGCTGAGTGTTAAAGGGTGGAGTGGCCCTTCATCAGTGGTATCAGAGATAAAGATGTTGAGTGTGTAGATAGATCGTCAAATGTGAGGTGATCTACACCAAGACCTTGGATTGGATGAAATTTTTGAGTGTGTAGTGATTGTCCTCCAATAGAGATTGAAGTTGGGTAGAAGTTGCACATAGTTTCTCCACTAAGAGAGTGTGTAGAGGAACTGTGATTTGTGTCTTGCATAAATCTTTGTTGGGTAGAGGATAGATGTATTGCACATGCATGAACAAGTTGCAAGAAGATATGCGTAGAGAAGTTGTGGAGTGGGAGTTCCCAAGTGTGTAAATAGAATGTTGAACATGAGGTTGTTTGCACTAGGAATTGATTATGTCGAGGATTTTAGAAGTTGAAAATGGAAAAAAAGAAGGAAGACAAAAATCACCTATGTCATTGGATGGATTATGAGGATTCTTTTGCTTGAGAGAAAATAGGGAATTAAGAGATAAAATGGAAGAAGAATTTATAAATTTGAAGCAAAAAATGAATGAAATGGCAGCAAAGTTGGAGGAGAGAAGAGGTAATAGTGATTTTTATTAATCTAATGATGTTTTGAATGCAGGAAAAAAAAAGATATAGAAAAAAGTCAAGCATGTGACCTTGAAGTAAAAGAGGATGAATGTGAAGAAATTGATGAGCTTTAAGTTGAGGAATGTATATTAGAATACATGGAAAATGAGGTTAAAGAGATTGCAACAAAAAAAGAGAGCTTAAATTGAAGTTGAGAAGGATGATTTACTGGTTTAGATTGAAGAAGAATGGAATATACTTATTGCAGGTGGAGTAGAAGTTGCAACAAAGGTGATGAGGTAAAAACCAATTTTAAAGTTTTGTTTGATGAAGATAAGAATAAAGAAAAGGAGAAATTTATCACAATAATAGGTCATTTTGAGAAGGTTAAATTTGAGGAACAAGATGTGTTGTTCAAGGGGGAGTTTTTCAGTGATTCTTTGTTTGAAAGTAGTGAAGATGAAGATTCCCTAGTTAGAGAGATTTATTATTTGTTAGAGAATGTGGATGATGAATCTAAATATTATTATTCTAAAGTTATTTTAAATGTGGAATATCAGTTTGCAGTTGCAATATATCTTTTAGAAGTCATAAAAATGTAGTGAGATATTATGTTGAATAAAAATTTTAAGTTGCAGCAACGATTGAAACTAAGGTAAAATTCATTATTTTTTAATATTATTATTAAGAAGGATGTGACTATGATGAGGTTGTGGCAGAAGAGAATAATGAATCATATTTTATTAAATTTGAGAATGATGATGATTTGTATGTGTTGGTTGAGTTTGTTCAAACACATTTTTCTAGTGATGTATGGTATGTATAAAAATATTTGGATGGTGTTGTAGAGTTTAATGTAGGCACATTTGGTGGAGGTGGTCATATAATGTTGGGTTGAATCCCACAAGATTGGAGGAGAATAAGAGGTACACTTGGAGGAGGTTGTCAATTTATGGTGAAATCAATTTCACATTCAGGAGGTTGAGTGCTGAGCAACATTGCTAAGGAAGGATACTTATTCTAGCTGGGTGCTAGAAGGGGAAGAAAAAAAAGATCAAAGGTACCGATTTTTGTGATGGAGTTTGTTGGGGATTGTTTGCAATCTGAATGGTGGTACTGCTGCTCAACTTCATTTTGTAAATTCATATTCACAAAAAAATTCCTACACAGGTGTCTGATGTAGGAACATGCAATAAAATCAATCTTGCATCATCCAAAGAAAAAAAAACAAGAGAAAAAGAAGTAAAGAGAAAAAAAATGAGAAGAGAAAAAACCGAAAGAGGAGAAAAAAAAAAGCATTCCCAACAAAATAGGGGAAAAGTATTCCTGAATAAAAAGGGGAAAAGAAAAAAAAGTGTCTTTTGAAAATAAAAATAAAAATATTCATGCTTTTAAAATTTGAATTTGGTTAAAATTGTCGGCATCTTTTTTTTGGATCATTTTGTTTGTCTGTGTAAGTTCTAGGGGTTCCTTTAAGAATCGAGATTTCATTACACAAACATTCTAGCTTCACTTCTCATACTTACAAATTAAAAATCTAAATACAATCCACCAACGAGAATGTATAGAGAAAAGCAATTGAAAATGAAAAACCACCAACATGTGCAAATAAATTATTCCATTAGCACAATAAAGATGATAGAGTCAAAGCTATGATCAGTCTTTCTTTTTTTAATTGTGAAGTAATTGTAAGATAATTTAAAGAGAATGTTTGGACCATTTATTTCCCTAGAGCATCAATTATTTAAATTTGGGATGGATGATAGGATCACTATGTCAAGGCACCTAAACAATCTAAAGTCTCTCATTACACAATTAACAAAAGTATATTAGAGCAATATTAAATTATTAAAAGATAAATCCATCTTAGTCACAAGTGTTTTCTTCCTAGTTTTTTAGTTTTTTTTTGGTGAGTTGTGTAATGTTTCTATTTGGACGATATCTTCTCCAATCTATATAAAGAGACAAAATTCTTTGTAACAATCAATTCAAATATTTGATAGTGTAAGATTTGGCTATGAAGGTAGCCACCCAAGATCTAGAGGAAATAGAAAGCACAATAACAAGAGAGAATAAATATGATAAAAATTGTATAATATAAAATACGAAGCAAAGTGGTTGATCCAATTTTTCAATAGCACAATCAGAAGGAAAATGACCCAATAGGCTCAAGAAGGGGTTAAGTGTTAAATGGGTACAATAATCCTTCATTGTAGATGTGTAAGGGGAAATGGATAGGTGTGATTTGAAAGAAGTGTGCAAGATAGAGGGATAAATAAGAAATTATTTACAAGTCAAGTACTATGAAGTGATAGAAAATAATAGAGAACTAGAAATGACTTGAAACGAAAACTACACAATAGAACTGGCCTGTGGTACAAACTTGAGCTTAAAATGTTAGGTACAAAATGCTCCAAATGACTTGTAACTAGATACAAGTTGTTCCAAATGACTTGTATCCTTTGTTTCAGGTTGAAACTTGTAGGGCAACTTTGACAATTTGTGTTCTTAGCGTAAAAGTTCCGACAACTGCGCCACATGTTCCTATACATAGAAAAATGGGAAAAAGATTGTGGAAAGGGATTTGCCTTTTGTCAAAACCCTGTTTAGAAATCAACCTTGAAATTTCATAAAGGAAATATTGTTGAATGAAATAGAAGCTAGATCATAAATTGCCTTATACCTTGATGGTGCAATGTCTCTTTGAATGTGATCACAAATGTTAATGCAATAGCTTGAACTCCAGAAACTGTCAAAGGGAATCATGAAAGATAAGCCTTGTGTAATGGATGTTGTAGGTTGTCACAATGCTTGATGAAGAAGAAGAAGAAGAAGAATGCTTTGAAGAATTGAAAACTTGGATGCTTGAAGACCTTGAAAATTCTCTTGAAATCTTCATCTTGATTTTCCTTGATGATAATGGTTACCAAAATGAGGAGAGGTGGGGTGTTTATATACCGCTCACCACATTTCGGGATTCAAAATTGAGCCACATTGATAGTGGGATCTATTTTCCCACCAAAATATTGCATTGGGCTCATAAACCAAATTTGAACCATATTTCAAGGGAACATAACACTTAGATCATTTTGTACCTAGCTACAAATCGCTCTAGGTGTACAAATTAGGGAGAATGTACAAAAGCTAACAATGCAAGATGGGTCTTGGCTACTAGGCCATTCTAGGTTCTCATGTATAATGCAAGTGCAATCTCTCCCAATTGGAGAAAGGGAGAAAACCGTGTGGAAGAAAACTCTCGTCCAAAAGAGAGATGACAATACACAATTCTCTCAATATTGAATGGGAGAGAAGAGAGAGCATGAAGCCCCCCTCAACGTCAAATATCCTACAAAGATGGTCCAAGATGACGACCAATGCTCCTCCATAGAAAGAAAATAGAGCCAATGTTGCACCAAGAATGTCAAAGTGTGACAAAACTAGGTACCAATATTGATGAAGAAATAATTATGAATTACCCACTGCAATATGACAGAGATCAAGCATGGAGACACCTACTTGAGCATCAACTAATTACTCATAAATGACAAATTGGTACATTCAAATTTTCAACTAGAGCCATGCACCTAGTCTCACAAGATACTTCCTAATCTAATGAGTACAAAGATTGCATCAAATATGTCATCAATGACAAAGTACAAAGAAGGATGACATTTTATATTAGTGTGTGTACAACATAGCTCATGCAAGAAAATACAACATGATGGTGCAAATATGGAAACATGAAGATGATGCACTGAGGATGTGTTGCAAATAAGCATTCATGACGCCTTTGATTGGACTAATGTGCCAAGAAAATATAGGAGTAATAGAACCCTCCTGGCTGTCGATTGGGAGACAGATTGTTGCAACATGTAGGTTAGGTGGACAAAAAAAATTGTTCCAAATTTTGCAAATTTGTTTTTTTTAACTTATACAAAAAGTTTTTAAAAACATTTTATTACTAAAAAAAATTATTAAATAGTAAAGAATTGTTTTTCTTTTCTTCTTTCATAGAGTTTTTGTTTTAGTGGCTACAATTGCCACTATAAGCTAAATTATGAAAATACAATTTCTAATCACAGTCACTATAAACGGATAGCACCACTGTAAAATATAGAAAAAAAAATCATGCACTTTCAAAAAAAATTGCACTTTAAAAGGAGCTTATATAAACCCAAACAAGACCTTGGAAGTTGCAAAAATGGAATTATGTGATTTTATGACAAATTAAGAAATTGGAATAAAAAACCACCAGCGCCAATGTGTAGAGCACAAAATTCTACACCAAATTTTAAAAAAAACTTGAAAAAAGGAGTCTAGATGACTGAGATATTGTTGTTTGAAAATTGTTTGCGTAATTATAATGCTTGAATTGTCATCGCACTTTCAAACTTCAAATGGTACACCCATGACATCCTCTTACCACCATAAGAGGCCCATATTGAAATGGGAGTCAGGAAGGAGGAAAAAACTCTTAAATGAAGGTGGTGGAAGCAAAAGTTGATCTTGGGGTTTTTGCACCTCCTCAATGTAATGTCAACCTCTAATTTGCACTAGCAAGCTCCAATTTTTCTGTACAATAGAAAGCAACAAAGAGAATCCCCCAAAATCCAACAAAAAATGCACTCAAATCTCTCAAAAGACTATCCAATGGCACTCAACAAACTCTAATACCATGTAAGATTTGGCTATGAAGGTAGTCACCCAAGATCTAAAGATGATGGAAAGCACAATAACAAGAGAGAATGCATATGATAAAAATAAATTGTATTCCTATCAAGAATGCAATAGAAACAATAAAATAGATGGAATATTATATGAATATTACATAGGAAATCCCTTGGTTATATAGCCAAGGTGAGTACAAAGGAGTGAATGAGACAATGACATGTGTTGTTGTCTCATTACATGATAATCAAGAGAGAACTTATCACCCACCCAAAGTGGAATCACATGCCCGCTAGGGTGGATCATCCTCCAATGTAGAATAAAATGTGTGCAACATGTTAATGAAAGGTGATGAGTGATAAAGTGATAACACCACAAAAGGTGGATCACCCTGCCAAGGTGGAAAAGTCCATCCACTCTAAGTGGATATGACAAAACAATAGCATGATAAGTCCACATAAAGTGAAAATGCTCCAATTACTCTTATGCAATTCCCTAAGTAAGCTTAAGGAAAGTGTAATTAGGACCTAGGTGGCAATTAACCAAGGTAAAATGTCTTCATTTCACCAACAGATAGAATATTGAAGTATTCTGATTTATTAGTTTTTGTAATATGGTATCACAGAGTCATGTGAAAAAAAGTTGAATCTTGTGAAAAAAACTCATGAGGTTTTCAAGATTAAATCGAGGGTTGGTTTTTCTTGTGTTGACAATTTCTTTTCAAAGAATCATGTAGGAATTTTTTTGCAAAATAACTTGCATGTGCATGTATGTGAGTTATATGTATTTGCATGTGCATGTGCATGTACTTTGAGTTGCATTTGCATGTATGTAAGTTGCATGTGCTTACATATTGTTTGCATCTGCTTGCATGTGAAAGATTCACAATGTTTAAGGTTTTGGATATTTTTCCTATGATTTCTTAGCTTGTCTAGCTTGTGGGAATCTGTTTGAAGGATATGTAGATTGTTGAGAGCTTATGGATTGCGATGGTGTTTTTATGAAAACATTTTAATGAACTTTTTATATATTTTGTAAGTTGTCTTCAAAATGTATTTTAAGGTCATATTTTTTAAAATAGATATTCCATTGGATAAATATTTTGGTTTGAACTTCCACGCTTGAAAAGTAAATATCGAGATGCAATTGATGCACAAGAATCTATGGGGAATAGTAGAAATGAGACACGTCCTATGGATGTTAGTAAAGTATTGGAATGTAGAGTAGAGATGATAATGTCAAAGTTGTTATTGGTCTTGCCCTCTCCAATTCTAAGTTACATCATGTAGATCTTACAAAATCATTTACAAAATTTTGGGAGAATTTGTATAAACTATTTGTAGTGTTAGTAGCAGTTGATCAAAATTTTCTTTAAAGCATCAACTATTTAAGCTCAAGATGGTTGACAGAATCATTATGTCAAATCATGTGAACAATCTAATGCCTCTTTTTCAACAAATAGGAAAGGTAAATGTTGTAGTGGATCAACTTTATTTTAAAAGTTTGGAAAACATGGTTATCAACCCTTCTAGTTGAAGAAAAGAGAACTATTGCAGAAGATATGGACCAAAAAGGGACATAATGCTACTATCTCAAGAGAATGGGCCACACAACATAGAATCATAGATTTCGAGCAAATGATATTCTCAAAGGAAAATTCAAAAGAGCTAATCTGGCCATTGTTGAAAATCCTTGCATGTTGAGAATGTTGAAGAAGTTATTTTTATGCATTTCAAAAGTTTAGCTATTTGAAGATAGAAAGAAATCCAATATAGACGACTTAAAGCAGATGGTTGCCTATATATAGCTTTGGAGCTTGTGATCTTGGGAGTCATGCCTTATAAGTGTTATGAGACAACTTGATGGAGCTCAATGAAGTAGCTCAACATGGATTGTTGTCCAATGGTTTGGTAGACCTGTGGTTCAAAAGTTCAGGGAGATGTTAATCGGAGAACTCAAGAGCTAGACCTTTGCAAAGGTCTCAATCAAGTTGGAGTTCTACCTAGTGTGCAATTTGTTTTCAAATAAAAGCTTTTGAAGAGTGACAAATTTATACTTCAAGGCATTTTTAGTATGTTATATATTCAGCAAAATAAGCCTTAAGAGGGTATTAAAATAATATTAATTTTTTAAAAGATAAGGTTTACAATTGATTTGTTTTTTATTTTTTTAGTGAGTCATTTGATATTTATCCTTAGGGTGATTTCCTCTCCATTCTCCATATAAGGAGTTGAAACTCTTTGTAATTATCAATTTAATTATTTAATAGATATTAAAATATTGTGTTCTATTAATTTTTGTGACATAGTCAAGGCTTTGATAAATGATGAGGATGTTAAAGTTGTTTTGTTAAACAATGTCTTCTAAATACATCACTTTTTCTCTTAGATATGTTGTTGAAGTTATGAAGATATGATTTCAAGTTTTTCTTAACTAAAGAAAAGAGTTATAGTTTGTATGTACTTTTCACAGTCCATTAAGTAAATGTGCAAACTTCTGGTTTAGAACATGTATATTTTAAAGGTCAAAATTTCAGATCTCACTGTGTATATTTTATAAAGATATAGAAGGAAATTCTCAACATAAGAATGCATTAAACAGAAAAACAATAGAAGATCAGATGCAAGCAAAAAAGAAATTGATTATAATTAATAAAAAAAGGTCACACGATTTGAAGGGAATGCTTTAAGACAAATCAAATGTAGTTAATATACCTTGAGTTAAGGCTCCACCAAATGATTTAAACTTTTTATTGAAGATACAAGGGATGAGTACTTGTTTTAAGAACCTTCAATAGAGGAGGCTAGTACACATTGGAGATTAGAAAAATCTCATCAACTTGAGCTAACATCTCGTTCAAAGACGGTGTCTTATATGAGAAACATCATTTTGTAATTTTTTAAAATATTTCTTTGAACATTACAAGTGATGGAAAATTTACTATTAAAAGAAAAATTAAGATAAGAAAGGATTAAGTTCAAGAATCTGTGAATCTTGAGAATTATATTCTTACAAGGGTTATGAGACGACTTGATGGAGTTGCAATTCAGTTTGGATGGTTGTTGAATGGTTTGAAAGATGCATAATACCCGAGTTCAAGGAGCTACATCTTTACGAGAACTAATGAGACAACAACTTGGATTTCTACATGGGTTAAAAATTGTTTTTAAAGTGAAACTTTTACATATATATGAAATTATGAATGGTCAACATGTTTTGTTGTCTGATTTGAATTGTAAACATTAGAAGAGGCTGAGAAAATTAAGGTTTTCATTTTTATAAAAAAAAAAAAAAAAAACTTATTAGCTTAGTGTTAGTATTACAATATTCAATTATTTAAGAGTTACTTTCATATAGGATGATTTGAGGTTGTATGGGAGTGCAAGAAGTCAATGCTTTATAAACATTTGTATAATACATTGTAATACCCCCAAACATAAATATTTTTGGTGCAATGCTATAGTTTTGCAATATTTGTGCCTGCAACTTTTTCAACCAAACACTTCCAATTTGAAAAGAAAAAAAATCAATTAAATAGGTTCTGCCATAACAAAAGATCTCACGTTTGGAAGGGTTTTCACCACAAGACCAAACTAGATTACGAGGCTGGGCAATCTTATCAATTATTTGTTAGCTCCATAGACCAATGACAGCAAAACTGGGACGTAGTATTATTGCCACAACTCATGCACATCGTTTACACCATATAAGCAAGAGATAAGTTAATTTCCTCTCTCAACGCCTTTAGAGTAAAGAACTAATTAAATGTTTACAAGAAGACCATACATTTCTCCGAGGACACTGCATTAAGGCATATTACTAGCTGCAAAAAATCTATGGACACAGAACATGCTTTTCAAGCATGAAAAGCTCTTTCTTTTCATTAATGTATCTTCCAATGGAATGGTGCAGTGAATGCTGCAGACTGATACTTTAAATGAGGATGTTCAGCACAAAGAACATTTACAAAGATTTGTTATTTTTATCTATTAGAGAGCTACTGTAGCAAACTGAGGATCATCACTTCGGCTTGGAGTCACTTGCTTTACTTCTGAAAGATGAGAGAGAAAAGAAAGAACGAGGTGCTGCAGAAAATTGATATTTGCTTACTATCAATGTCAATAGAGATGTACCATTTCAAGATAAAAAATAATTTAAACAGGGGATGGAAATTGGAAAAGCTTAGAGATTCAGATTTAAGGAATAAATTTTGGACCCTAAATGCAAAAGAATTGGAAGTACATAGAAAAACAGGCAGAAGGAAACTCACCTTTTAACATGTTGGCTCCAGGTAAGTGATCTTCACGTGATTTAAAGTTCCCCGAAGGAACTGGGATGGAACTTTCAATTGATTGTGCTGCAAAAACAAATTGTATTAGTTTTGTGATTAGCTCTTAGTATTTTTGGGTCAATACAAGCATCAATTTGAAAAATATTTAGAACTACTGGAGACATCGCATACTTGGGCTTTGCTCTGGGAAACTGCAAATCTCTTCATGTCCGTTTAAACTAGCAAAATCAAGTGAGAATTGCCCTGGTAAAATGGCCTTAGCTTGTCTCCCGGTCCGTCTCCTAAGATCATCTCCAGATCTGCTAGCCAGGTCCTTTGTTTCTTCTGTATCATCACCACCTTCAGAGGTTGTAGATGCAGAAACCCAGTCTGTTGTTATACTTTCATGACCGCTATTTTTGCGACCAAATTTCAGAAGCCTCTTGAGCCCCTTTGGACCATCTTTGTGGTGAGGCTGCTGAGGAGCAGTAGCAAGAACGATCTTCTGTGCTTTTCCCCATTTCTTACGAGTTCGAACTGTTTCTATATCAGAAGTCCCCGACAACTGAGAGGGCTGTTGCATGTGTGAGATCCATACGTGACTTCCTTGCGGAGAGTCTCCTATCATTGTCGCAGATCCCAACGAACCAAAATGATCTGATGCAGTGGATCTGTGCAAAGTTGGTGGCTTTGATATGGGTGAGAACGAAGTTGCTGTATGTTCACGTGGCAGGGATGTGGTGCGGCATGATATTGAAGCGTCTGTAGGTGAAGCTTCTGTGCAGAGAGTCATTATTCTGAAGTTTTCAGGAAATGAATAATTTGAATGTGTAGGAGAACATGGCATCTCAGAAGGAGATATACAAGCACTTACATCTTCAGCTTGCATGTTAAATTGTATTATGTCTGAATCATCCTGATTGTCTGCTGTTTCAGCCTCATCACTAGTGCTCTTGACAACTTCATTTTCTTTCTCTTTATCTGCTTCTGCTTCAGTTAGCGTGCAAGTATTTGATGGTTTTAAAATGTCACCCAATTCGTCCACTGATTCTTCTCCATTTGGACGATCACTTTGACCTCCACTTGCATTCTTCGTGTCATCAATGGCTGCAGAAACCTGTTTCAACTTGGAAACTTCTGATCCAGTCCCTGGGCCTATTCCTCTGCCTTTACGGAGGAAAGGTTTAGACTCCAAGGGAACAGCAGTTCCTCTCTTAGTCGCTTTGTTGTAGAAGCTTGGTTCACATGCTGCTGCTTTAGGTACTTTCCCACTTACCCCTCCAGTAATAGGACCAGAAATACTTTTTCTTGCTGCTGCTTGACTTCGGTATTTCTTCTCTTCCTTATTGCTAGCTGATTGTGGAACAGAACCAGATCCAATATGTTCAATATGAGAGTGTTCTCGACTACCAAAACTTTTGCCATTGCTTTTGAGCCCTTCACGAGACATGGATCCTTTTCCTTGAACTAATGAGTTGGAATTGGTTCTTCCATGCGAAGGCTTTGTATTCTCTTTCCTTATATCAGTAAAGCTGGGAACTGATAGAAGCAAAGGATTTTCATGCAGGCTCCTGCGTCGTCCCGAGGAAATATTACTGGAATTTTGAATTTTAGCAGGTAAAGATGTCCTTGGTGATGACGATTCCAAGGACAAGCAACTGCTCACTGATGTAATTTTTGAAGAGTGTTTCTTTGTTCCGCTTGGCTTTGGCAGGTCCTTTGGAATATCATCTGGAGTACTGAATGTTTTCTTCCCATCTTGAACTGAAGGATCTTTTTTAGCTGCATTCCTTACTTCCATTTCTGCTTTTGTTTTTTCTAAGACTAAGTGCATAGCTTTTAGTTGAGCTTCTTTCTCTGCCTGTTTTGTTGTTTTTTCATCCCTCAACTTTGCATCCCGTTTCTCCTTGTAATGAGAATAGAGTTTGCCTCTAGCCTCATCATTAGCAAACCCCAACAATTCCCGTTGACTATGGTGGTTGTCATGATTGCTATCAGCCCTATTAAACAAGACTTGTGCATCAGAATCAACTTCATTGTTCCATGAGTTACCAAGTGATTCCCTCCCAGTATTCTGCATATCCTTAGTGAAGACATTGCAAGAATCAACTCCTAAACTTGTTTCCTTGGAAATCATGCGCAGTTTATCTTGGCTGCTGGCTCTTTGTGACTGGCTCCTGAGTTTGTGTGCAGCAAATAAGACCTCCAACTCATCGGCTTTCTCTCCAAGTTCATGTTTCCAATCCCGATTGCCCTTTGCCTTCCTATCTTTAAGGCGCATCAATGACATGGCTTCACATCCACTAGACTTACTTCTCATATGTGAGAAACCTTTAGCAGTCTCTGATCCCTGCCTCACAGAACAAGCAGTCACTTGGAAAGCTGTTTGCATTACCTCTTTTGTGTGTGCATTTGCATTATTCGTTTGCATAGCTGTTGGCATAATATCTTGTTCTGTGTTCAAGGTTTGTTTGTTGGGTGAGGAGCTATGAGATGGGCAATAAATTTTATCATTTTGATGAGCAAGGTAAGATGAGCCTGTATCTTTTCTCTTTTTAACACCTTCACCATTGTTAGCTAGTGGTCTAAATTCGCTCTGAGGAGACTCTTCAACCATATTTTGAGTCTCAATTATATCATCTGACAACTGCCTTGCATGATCAGATAATGAGGTTTGTGTGTATGGATTGATTCTGGACAATGGCACAATGGTATTTTGATTTTGAAATTGATTTTCATTTTTCACTTGCTGCAGTGCCAGATCGTCCATACTTATATCACTCACCCCACTCCATCTTCTCAAGACCGCTTTTTCAGCCATGTTAGAATTGCCACTCTCAGATAACATGGTCCTTTGGCTTTCTATCTTTACATTTTTTTTCATACACTCATTTTCAGATCCTCTGACGTCCTTTTGTTTTCTTTCAAAGAGATGTATGGCATCTTGGACACTCAGTCTTTTGATAGACTCGGGCTTTTGAGTAGGCTCTGGTACATTACTACTACCACAATTACTCTGAGCATCATCACTATCACTACTCAATTCCTTATTGGAACCTGTAACTGTATCTTTTTCGGTATAATATTGATTAGCTATGTCTGAGCCCTGCTGTTCAAATTCAACGGCAGCTATATTAAAGGATTCAGAACTTGCATCAGCAGTGAGATTCTCAAATCTAGAAAACACATCAGGCTTTACAAGGGAATTGTCAGTAACTGACGAGTTTTCCGAAGCACTGCTATTGTTGGAATTCAAGTTAGAAACCCCAATTTGGAAAGTGGAATTACTTCCTTCTTGATTACAACCAAAGACTGGGAAGTTAGAGACATTTAATGTAGATTGATCCTTCAGTGAATTCAGAGGGGTGATAGAAACTTGGTTCTCTTTCAATATTTTGCCAATTTGCTTTGTGTTTGAAACTGAAACAGCAGAGTCCAATGACCTGTAATTTGCTTCTTCTGCAAAATGTGTTAGATTCAAATCTGAAGATTTTTGAGATGTAATACCACTCTGTACAGAATCCAAATCCTCATCTCTGCCTACCATGTCTCTAAATTCCCCTTGAGCATCAGGTTCTTTGTTGTCTTTTGGGGGGAGAAATGGTGTGAAGTTGCCACATAATCTATTTCTCGATACATCCGAACTTGGAAAGATGGCATTTGACTCATTGACTGTGGAGTAAATTTCTCGCCATTTCTGACATAATGCCATAAACTTGGCACAAGCATCCCTGTGAATCATCTTGGTCAGAATCCATGATGATTGACCTAAATATACAAAATTAATGGTACATATGGTAAGGGATAAATTGTACTTTTCATTGCAGAAGACAATCTCAGCACCCAATGGGTGCTGCAACAGACTGTGACCATTATTTTAAGTCCAGTTTTATCAATTAGCTTTTGATCTTGCAACTTGGGATCTGGAAAAAACAGAGAAAACCACTGGACTACATGCATGTAGTGCTTGATCTCAAAAATTGTGTGATGATGAGGTACATCCAAGAATATTGAGAACATTACAATATGCCTGTTACAATTTCGAATAATAACCATGTGAAATGAAAGAGAAGAATTGTGGTATTACCTCATACGAGTTGCACCAAATCTCTCTGCAAATATCATGAGATTGCCCATTTGTTCAATTTCAAAACCAGCAGCAGCAGCACGAGCAAAAGCCATTCTTAATTCTTGCTCTAATGCCATGAGTCTCACATCTATTGCTCGTAGAAGTTCCCTCCTGGTTAAACATGAAGAAACATCAGGCCTGAATAAGCTTAAATATTAGGTAAAAAAAAGATAAGCCCTAACTGAGAGCACCTTCCAAAATTTCATTTGCTTCCTCAGATTACAATACTTACTTTGAAGCGTCAGTTGCTTCTCTTCCACTCCTTGACTGTACACCAACCAAAACAGATATTTCAAACAACTTGACTTTTAACATACAATAGAAAATGTGTCCAACATCTGAAAGCAAATACTGATCATGATATTTTAGAACCACATAATACAAGTAACAATAAATAGCAAAATATAAAATTACCTTTAAGATTTCTCCTTGCCTGTTCATATCTACCCCAAAAGAACACAAAAATGTGAATATCTCAGTATTCAAAAGATTGCAATTGAAAGTAACAAGTATGCTATAAGATCTTAGAGAACTCCACAAACAGATAATGAGTTTGATATATTTCCTTTCTATTAAACATGTCAATCTTCAAGAATCTAAAAAAAATTGTTGGCAATTCACAAACATTGCTGCATCTCATTTACATGGCATTCTATCTATGTTCTATAATTTTTGCTTGTGCCATAGCAAGTGTTACTTAGAAATCTAGTAAAATTATACTGATTGTGCTACTACAACTTCCCGGATTGAAACAATTTCCCTTCAGACAATAAGACCAAATAGTCGGATGCACGAAAACACCCCCATGTCCACAGTCTCAAATTGACTGGTTTCCAAGAAAGCTACAAACAAACAGGAAACACAGAAATATGTCTTGGTATATAAAATAGTGAATTTGCTGAAGCAGGATCTGATTGTGAATGCAAAGTTACTATTTATGGTAGCAGCTATGATAATCAAAAGGTTTACTACAGAAAAAAGCAATACAAGACAGATAATTATCTTAAACCAATTATAGGAAAAAAATTTGCATTAAAAGGTACACACAATAAGAGAGCCATTTTAAACCACATAACCAAGAAATGCTCAGGAAAAAAAAATTCCAGCCATTGTTTGAAACGTAACAATAGGATTATAATTTTACATGGAAAAGAAACAAAAGGTTCCAATGTTTTTGGTGTTATATAAGGTGCATTTCTTCCAAAAGAAATTGCAAAATGGATGGGTAGCTATCCGTCAAACATTTAAAAATGATGACATATGCTTTACTTCAATTGTTGTAAGAAAAATAATTCCATGCCGAGTTTTCTTATTTTCTTTATTTCCTAAAAATGACTTAACCTGAGTTTCTATAGTTCTTATCAACATAAGGAGGCAGAAATAAAGAATTTAGAGTGTGAAACCACATACAATAAATTTCAAAACCACATAAGAAATAATTAATTATTGGAAATCTTCAGCTTTTGTAGTGTTATATGCTTTGATGTTCAAAATATAACACTTCATATAAATATTCCATTTCCTTTATTTGAGTTTTGAGATTTATTATAGGAAGTTGATTGCATCAAAATCTGATAATGAAGCTTAGTCCATTTTATTTTCATCTAGATAGCCTCAAGCTTACACAAGTTTACAAACAGATAGACACATTATGCACTAATGGTTACAGTTCCTAAACTTCTCCGTTCTCTTTGTTACATACAGAAATCTTCTGAAAGACAGTAAGAAAGCCAGCAAAGTCGCCATTCTTCTCTTGTTTTGTAGCAAATCAATAATAGATTTGAATGATCATATCTTCTCCAGGTGCTACAAAATGCCAGCAGCCATAAACCCTGGATGCAAAACTGTTACTGAGTATATGATTGGCTGCTTCAGTACGGTAGTACCCATCTTGTTTATTTCCATTTTACTGATATTTAGTAGGAATCTATGTAGCAGTAGTTGAGAGAATATATGGGTACAGAATACCTTACAGAGACATTCAACACTTCAGCAACTTTAATGGTGATACAGCTCTCATGTATAGGGATGAGTCTGTGTGCGACACACACACCTGCATTAACACACATCACACACAAAGGGAAACGAAAGAACTTGAATTCAAATATACATCCAAAATTTATCACCATACACATGTCTATGATTTTGAGATCATCAACTGCAAATGTGACTGCAAGACAAAAAATGTGTCTGGATCCAAACAATTAATGACGGCCAGCACAATATGGCCTATAAATGTCATCTGTCATTTTCTTAAATTCAGTTTAGTTTCAGTTTCCCATGTTATTTGCTCTGTGGGCATTTTCAAACATCCATCACTGGGAACATGACTTGAGACTTAATTTCTAGACCTTGTCAATATTCTTGACATTATTCGCTGAAGATAACTGTCATAAATTTGGAAATTCTGTACTTGTAGCTGGGAAAAACCTACAGCCCTTTCCTTTTACTTGCATCTTCATATGTTCCATTGCTTAGCCAAATTTTGACTCAAGATAAATCCAACTTGAGATTCCTAAGGAATATAATTGAACTGGTCAGATTTAAGTGCTTTGAAATCAAGGGATTTGGCAATTGCTAAAGGTTTGTTCTATTAACAAGGATGACAACTAAAAACAGTTAAGGTTAGATAGAAGAAACCATGCCAAATAGTAATAGTATCATTGTCTCTAGACAGTGAACAGTGACATCTCACATTTAACTCTATGCATATCTCTATAAAACTAGGTATAAGTAAATTTACTACCAAAAATTACTCGCCTTTAGGTAATCCATAAATTGATTTGTGACTGCATATACAGCCACTTGACTAGGTAATGACCAAAGATCATCCAAATATAAGAGGACTTGGGCAAAATACTATCCAGATCTACCAACTCTTTAACTTGTTATCTGAAATAAAAATTGAGTTGTGATCAACAACTACTTCACCTTTATGTGAATAACTGCTCCCTTTATGTTTTGATCCATAAACTAAGTGAGATAACTTGAATAATGTTTCTCACAAACACCTCCTAGATTATGGTTTTAGTGTGTTGTTTCATGTGTCTACTGTCTACTTACATACATGAATTCTAGATAAGAAAACATCAGAAAAGCATGGAACACATGAAAATGACTCAAGGAAATTACAAAATGAAAACAATGAATGACTTTGACACAAAGTTTACCTTAGAGAAACCCTAAACAGGGAGAAAAATCCAGTAGAAGAGAGCTAATAGCCCCTTATCTCCGCTATAAATCTATTCAAGTACATTCTACTGTGTTTATAATGACCAAACAAGCACCAACATGAATATGGAACTTGTACAACCTACAATGTTGTCTATACTCACAAAACCATACTCAACTACAACATACATTGCAAATTTGAGTTCTGAGAGAAAAAACATCAATGCCAATCTTTGCAGCTTGTTCCAAATTGCTTACTATAGACTCTCATACATTCCTTGGACACTAAAAACATCGCAACCAATGCAGAGAAGTCAAACTGAACCATTAAAACCCCTCACATTTTAATCCGAATCCAGATTGTGCAAATTCACCGCTTCCACCAAAAGGTATTTGCATGTTCTTTGTAATACTGGTCCATTTGAATTTTGCCACAATCAAGGAACCTTCTCGGCAGTAAAATGATCTTTTCACTACCTATGGAAAGCAGAAAAAAAAACATCAAAATTTTAAAAAAATACAGTTCGGAAACCTACACACCTATATTCTTTCTTCCTAGGATGATCTGAATCATTCCAAACTTTCATATAACTTGTATACAAGCTCACAGACCACTAAAAGTAACAAAAATCTTATCTCCATGTGAAGACAACCTAAATTGGCCTTGACTCTATGTGGATGAGCAACTGACCTACCAATTATAGCTTGGGTTCATTCAAATCATACCTCCTGAATTGGGAGACTTTCAATCCCCAAAAACTCAAGGACTCATTAGGTTTGAGAACCACTTCCCCACATCCTCTTTAGACACCATTTTGCCTTTGTAGGAAGCCAACTAACCATGCTTCATTAACTCCCATACATATCTAACCTCTCCTTCCTTTCAAAAACAACATTATATTCCAATTCTTCCAAAGCACCTGGAGTCAGATAATCAATTAACAGTGAAACCATTTCTTCCTCCTCATCTAACATGGCAGTCTCAAACAAAAGAATGTTATCAACATCGACCATCAAGTAAATCTTGATAATATGGAAGCGTATCAAGTCAAAAAGCATTCTTACCCACCTACTCCAATATAACAAAGCATCCACATCTCAAAGGCTTTAGCCATATGCTTGAACTCAAGTACAATAAAACTTTTCCACCCAACTTGAATTTGCAATGCTGGTCACGCCCTCATTTGTACTTCTCCTAAAATTCTTTCAACCAGAGTACCCTGATGTATCCATCCCCTTCCCCATGCATATGTATCCCTATACCTAATATGGATCAGGTATTGTTCAACGCAGATACACGTCCAATACCGTATCCACATATGCCCAAAATCCCCGATTTTCCAACTGCGTTGGATACCATGTGATTTGATTTTTAAAAAGTTTGACATGAATCTTCTAAATCTGAAATAACTTCAATTGTGCAATTTTTTTGTATAAACAAAACCTACACCAAATGAGGAAGATAAATAAAACATTTTCTATTTCAAACCCATTTTATTGGGTCCCTTCTAGTGCAACTCCACTATTTTTTTGGCATCTTGATTTTTGTAAATTTGAGAAAATTAATTGTTTATGATTTTATATTTATACTTAATATTTATATTATGTTGTTTAAACGTTAGAGAGTTTAAAAAACTAAAATATATTTTTTAAATAAATAAATATATATATATATATATATATATATATATATATAACTTATTAATAATATTTAATTGTTTATTCTTTAGTAAATTATAAATATTTAAATTTTAATATTATCTTAATTTATAATTACTTATTTTGGTGTATACTGATATTTGTGGGCTTAACAATTGGTATCAGAGCTAAGTAACTTGGAGAAGCTTAATAGCTTGGGGTAGATCCAGTATGGCACACACAACAATTCAAGGTCTTTCTTCAAACAAGGCACCTTTGTTTGATGGTTCCAATTATGCTTTTTGGAGAGTAAGGATGGAAGCCAATTTAGTGGCTTTAGAGTTTGATGTTTGGCAATCTGCTGTGGATGGTTATCAGATTCCAGAAAATCCTCCAAGAGATTAGGCAGGAAGGAGTGCATGTGAAACTAATGTAAAAGAAAGGAATGCTATTTTATGTGGTTTATCTAACTCTGAGTTTGTGAAGATAATGCACTACAGGACAACAAAAGAGATTTGGGACAAGTTTTACAATATCTATGAAGATGATGATAAATTCAAGGAAGCAAAACTTCAGACCTAATAAGGACTACTTGAAAGTCTGAAGATGGAGGAAGAAAATATTATTGCATACCTACTCAGGGTTGATGTTGTCAATACCATCAAAGGACTTGGTTAAGAAGTGAAAGAAAGAGTGATTGTCAAATGGGTACTCAAATCTCTTCCCCTCTAAGTTTGATTCAAAAGTCTCTATATTAGAAGTCAAAGATCTATATAGTTTAACAATGGATGAGTTACATGAACTTCAAACAGCATATGAGATGAGGATTGTGAACGATAAAACCTCAAGAAAGGAGGCAGCTTTCAGGGCATCACAGGAGAAAGAAGATTCAGATATAGAAGAAGCAAATTTTGTGAGGAGATTAAAAACAGGTTCCAGCAAGTATAACAGTAAGTTACCATTCAAATGTTTCAATTGTGGTAAAATTGGGCACGTTGCTTTCAGTTTTTCCTTCAAAACAGGTAGTGACAAGATGTCACAACATAAGAAGAGGAATGACTTCTATGTTAAGGATGATGGCAACTCATCTGATGAGTATGATCAACGCACCTCCGGAAGTGAAAGTAAAAATGCTCTACTCAGGGTGATGGAAACTCTAGATAGGGATGTCGAGAATGTGTTTTCTGAAGATGAAGAAGAAGATGCTGAAATGGAACTTGAAGAAGAACTTCATTGTGTTCACAAGGAGATCAAGAATCTTAAGAAAAGAATTACATGAAAAAAGGATTGCAAATCTCAGTGGACATTAAAATCAAAGAAAAATCAGAGAAGCTGATCATAGATTTGAAAGTTTAGTTGGAAGAAGCAACAAGCAGAAATGATGTCACAGAAGTGGTATCCCTGAGAAATGATTTGGAGAAAGTAAGCAGTCAGCTGAGCAAGAACTTCCAGAAAGAGTACTGAGATCGTAAATGAGATCATACACAGTCAGAGAACACCCTAAAGATAAATGCACAAAGCTCACATCATTGATCATAGGTACTAAAAATGATTAAACATAAACAAAAATTGGACAGATTTTATTTAGATGATTAAATCACTGATGAAAACTGGGAGACCTGCGTGTTGTAGCTTTTGGAGATATGAGAGCTGCTCCAAACAATGGTTTGAAAATCTCTGGACTGGAAAATAAAGATAACAGATACACAACATATGCAGGCACATGTTCAAAATGAAGAAAGACACTCAAAATCAATCAAAGTTCATCTGCAAGCATTTTTATCCACAGAGGGAAGTCTGCTATGGAAGCATTAATGCACAGCCATGGATTCATAGTAAAATTATCTCACCATGGATGAGAGAAAAGCATTTAAATGGGAGTAAATGACTATGGGCACCAGACAGGAGGTAAGAAGAATTAATAGTTTCACCACCACAGGTCTAAACCTATAAGCTGTTTGTATTTTTTATGTTAATTACTAAAATTGATTATATGGTCAATCAATCCACTTTGGAACTTTCAAGCCAGTAATTTTTTACTGCAGCTGCATGGAAACTCACTTTTTCTCGATGGAGAATGCCTATCGCCATAAAGCAAGATCATTAATATCATTCGACAAAACAAAAGGGAAAAATTGATGAAAAAAATTGCCAGATAGAGTTGCATGCCTTCTATTTACTTATATTTCAATAAGGAAGCTAATATCACTAAATATCAACGCACCTCTTATCACACCCATATTAGAAACTTGATCATTGCCTCCCTGCAGAAGTTCCCAGCAATTCTCAACTTTGGCTAATAAGTTAATAAGGCAATTCCACTGAAAAAAAAAATTGATATGTACTAATTACCTAAGAATAGACTACTCACCTGTGAATACATAGCAAGCTGAAATTTTCTGGCCTGATCCAATTGTGACCTCTCTGCATCAACTGTGTAAACGTGCTCCAGAACTTCTGGAGTGCTGACAAAGCGAACAAACCTAAAAATGAAATAACTCAAATTAATAAGTCCCCTTTTCCAGTACCTGGCTAAATAAGGTAGTTTTTTAATTCTATGATAAAAAAATTATTAAAATAAGCTAATGTTTTGTTCGTAAATTTGCTTTTTTGAATTTAATAATATCAAACAGTCGTCTCCTATTAAAATGTCTGTCTAAACACAATTATTAGTTTAGAAAGGAGAATTGTAATAAATAAGATATAATATAATTAAAATTTAATTAAGTTTAATGAATGATGAAAAGGCATGAAATGAAGAGTTGTGACTCCCTCAAACATCAGACATAAAAGGGAGATCATTTCATTTGAGAAGGACAACCATGGATCTTCAACATTGAATCATAAATTGAGCAATTAAAGAAGAAAGAATAGAGCATATGAATCGAGGAAGGATTAATAAAAGATAAAAGGAAGGAAAGAAAAAAAGGAAGTGATTATTTCAAAAGAGCGGAATTATGAAAGGTTGTAATCTTTCAAAGGGTGGTAATTGAGAAAGCTTGTGACTCTTGCAATGGGCAGACATGATGAAGATATGTAACTTCTCCCTTACATTGGAAGATATAAAGGGGAGAAGGTTTCATTTGAAGAGGACATGTAAGAGAGATAAATTTGGAAAATAATTTATCATTCTCAAAAGGTAGCAATGAAGGGTGGTGACTCAATTCTTATGAAAAGTGGTTAGTCTTTCACCAATAAAGTATAAAGGAGTAATCATTCCAAGCATTCAAGGATCACTTATCAATCATCACTCATGATTTCATCGGGCAATCATAAATTATCAAGTCAATAAAACAATCAATCAGCAAATCATCATTCTATTAAATCAGTATTCATTCAATCATCATTCACCAATATATCAAACTAGCATTCATTGCATCATCACTTATCAATCATCTAATCAACAATCACTTAATCGATACTCACCAATACCTCAAATCATCCAATCAAAGTAACACATTCAATCATTGAACAGCAATCCATCAAAGAATATCAGTAATCAATTTGAAATAGAAACTGATTGCTGCAAATAATAAAATTCAGAAATATAATTCTTGGAAGTCATTTAAAAATAAAGCTATTAATTCATCAAGTGGTATTTTTGTTAGTAATGACGTAGCAAATTCCTTAAGCAATCAGTTTTGAGTTTATGGAAGTGTCTTGCAAGGACAGCTTGCCTTCCAAGTTCATGAGAGCTGAAGGACCAGAAATCCTTCATGCATCTTATCAAGTACACCACCCTGAGATGGATGGACCGGAACTCCTGCCATACTTGTGGGCCAAGAGGCTGAATGGACCATAAGTCCTTTCCATGCACTTGGGCTTGGTCGAGAAAGACAGCCAGGCTCCAAGGTGAAATGAGGGATGGAATGGACCAGAAATCCTTCCATACTCTTGCATAACAAGGACGACCATCCTTGAGATTGCTGTTTACAAGCATTTCAATTGAATTCCTAATATGGTCGACTAAAGGAATATGCCTTGGACTAACTATTAATGATATTATGGTATATTGATTTAAATATGAATGATGCTTATATGGATTTAGATGCTATCATTGATTCTTGATATTTGACGTTTTAATGTCAATCTCTACTAATTAATACTGTTTGCAGGCCCCAAACCAGGAACAGCCCATAAAGTGCATTACATTTGATAATTTTCTTATGAAGTTATACATATAATTATATTGCATTTCTCATCTTAAGTTGGAATTGTTGTTTTAGGGTAAAAATCAGGAATACTCTACAAGGGGACATTAGAAGAATGATCATGACGGACTGGTACCTTGACTTTCATTTAACATATTTTTCAAATAAGAGTTGTAAGGAAAATTCACTATACCCTCTTTTCTGCCCAAAAAAGTGCATTCACAAAATCGAATGTTCTGCTAGCATCCAAATTATAGGCATTAATTCAAATTTTCAAGTTCAAATTTCTTCACCAAGCCATTCTTGGCACACAACCACCTTATGAGATCCCTCATTTGAGAGTATTAGAACTTTACACTTAATAAAATATTGTATATTTTTTGAATGCCAATCATGGAAGCAAATGGAGCCTTTGCTAATCTATATACACCCTACGATTCATATATATTATACTATTTTTAAAAAAAGCTCATTTCAAGAAAGATGGTTTTCTTCAGATTGAAGACCATTTTGCTGTTATAAAAACAATCTAACAAGCTTCCACTGCAAAAATCCAAAAAATGTTCGAAATTTTACATAAATGGTCTTTTAAAAGTCACTTTGGCAATAGTTTTCAACAAATGGATTTGATTTTGAAGACATTTGTGAACTACAACACAATTCACTTTGTCCTTCATCCTGAACTAACTTTAGTTGTTTACAAGGTGGATGCATATCTCTTAATCAATTTGCAGTTTGCCAACTGAAGTGAGCATTCTTTACCCACCCTTTTGCATGGACAAGAGGTCATAACCATTGACATAGAAAGTAAGTAATTTGCCATTTCAAGGAGTTTCAATGTAGCTATTTTATCCGGAATTTCTAACCTGTAAACTGGGGGCATTCAGAGACTTTTATTGTAAATAGTATCCCTGTACAATCCTTATTCAAGTCACTAATGGTAATATGATGCATAGCAAACATATATAGATTTATTGTAACGCATCAAGAGATTTTCAAGCTGCCTATTTCAGGAAAGTGTAGATTACCTCTCTAAAGTGCCTTTGGTGAACCACGAAGCAACATTCTGATGATTATCAGAACAAGCTTCTAGTTTGAGCATATGCCCTTCGCCTCGCACAGCCTGCTCTTGTGCCGTTCTTAAATGTGTTAGAAAAGGCTTTAGAAGACCCGATGCAAGCTTCTCTGTTACACCTCCTGCCGAAGCAAATAGCTCGCATCTGACAATATCACAGTACAAATACAGTCATAATCCACAATTTCTTATTTAAAATACCTGCATTCTAAATCTTATCGAACAATTTAACATCACGATTCTCAATGTCATCAGAGTATACCAATAATGTTACAGTTGGGCAACATGAAGTTTGGCATTTGAAGAATTTTCTGGATTTCACTTAAGAAAATTGAAAAAAACAAGACTTTATTTATGGTTTTTTTATTATATTTAATGTAAATTTTCGAGAAAAGCATGAATCCAAACATCCAAAGCTCTTACTTCGGGGTGGTAGAAATATATTAGCACTCCATCTTGGATTGCTCTATAATATTGTATATGGTGACAAGCTAGCGTTGTCATCTTCAAACTGGCTTCTCTGCCTGCTCACTTGGCAGAAATGGGCAAGTTTTAATCAGAACTAGCAACAGAAAATCTATACTCCAAGCCTGGCATGTTGCCCTCTTTAGAGTGGGTTCTCTGCTTGCCCACTTGACAGAAATGGGAAGTTTTAATGCTTTCAACTAAAATCTATCCTCCATAGAGTGTTCCAGCTAAGCGAGTTTTAACTTGCTGTTAATGTTTCACTCTTTGTGCACTAAAAGCCTACTTCACAATACAGTTTCTGCTTTGGGATACCGTAAACTATTTAGGTTCCGTAGATGTGAATAAAAATCTTATCTTCTTCGCTTTCATTTATTCCCTTCAATGCTAGAAAGTTGCATGGATATTAGCCCAAACAAATTATATCGGTCATACCAATGTTGTCAGAAGGCAGCGTTAACATTCCATTTGAACAAAGGTAATCTGTCATTTCAAGATTTGGCTGGATTATAATCAGGAAAACTCAAGATAATGATATTTCCCCCCCTTTTATTTTAATATTTATGGTAAAACTTAGAAAGACGGAATAAGGCCAGAGGCATCCCAAGCGCTTGCTCGAGCAAATAAATGCAGCCAGCTGGTCATCCTTGTGGCTTAAAAGTTGCACAAATATTAACGGAAAATATTAAAGCCCGCCATATAATATTATCAAAACATATAGTCATTGTATTCACAGTGCGCTTCTGGCATTTCCAGATTTTGCTAGATTTCACTTAGTTACTCTAAAGCAACTAAATTTAATCGTTCTAATTTTCCATATAGACATTTGCAGAGAAAAGTAGCATTGGCCATACAGACGTAACCGAAACACGGCATTACTATTTAATTAACATTTCACATTCATTAAAGTCCATATATTTCTGTCCCTGGATTTAAGAGAGATAACTTCAAAATAGAGATGTCATCTTGCCCTTTTTCTCATAAACATTAAATAAGTGCGCTCTGACGAAAAAAGATAATAGTCTCCATTTTACCATAATTTAATCGAAAACATACATAAGTAATTACCTGGTACGCTTCGGCGATAGCTGAAAAACAGCATAATCGAGCCGCGTGTCTGCCTTCATTGTTTCTACCCCGTAAGCAACCAATACACGAAGCAGAAAAGTTTTGAAAGTATAAAAGAATCTTTTTTCCGAGCTCTTTTCACCTCAACTCTGGCCACATTTCGACATATATCAGAAAATCCGACGACACACACACACAAAGCCAAATTGAAGCTCTTAAAACTCTCCAAACACGCCTTGAAGAAAAAGAGAGAGTAAAGAAAATCGATGAGACGAAAGCCTTCTCATGCTATTTTCAACTCAGATCATTTACATTCCGCGATTTTCCAACATAAGTCTCTAAGAACGGTAATTTATACCTCTGAACCTTACAAAAGAATCGATCAGAACCATGTTTTCTCCGATAAAGCTCTACACTTGACCAAATTCTTTCAAAAAAGGCAGGCCGACAACTACAGTGCTACATTGGAGCTTCCACTAGCAGATCGAACGGAAAGAGCCGACAAAGGCCATGCACCATGCTGCATTGAGGCCTAGAGGCCTTGAAACCCTACTGCCCTGCCGCACATAACATTCAATCTTCTTCATTGCAGAGTACAGCATTGTTTTCAGCAAAGGTGATTGTGTGAATGGATTTGAATTTGCTATTAGCTGGAATAAAATATTTGTTGAGAGTTATGAGTGGGAATGGGTAGTGATAGTGGGGCAGCAAATGAGTATGCGTTTTTCATGCTGTTTAGACGTGCTGAATCCATTGATGACGCAGATTGAGGAATGTGTCCGACCGATGACGTGTCAGGTAGTTGACCACTCTGACGACGACTACTGGTTTTTTAAACGTTAAGAACAGGGAATTGGCTATCACAAACTCCATCATGGAAACCAACCACAATGAAAGCTTGAAAGGTGCAAGGTACAAAAGTAAAGGGGCATAGTTTTTAGGTGAAAATTTTAAAAGTGTAGAGATTTTTGGGTACCTGCAATTAACTTTTTTTTATCTAAGATAGAATTTTAATTTTTATTGTCTAGTTTTGTGTTTAGTTTGTGGGAAGTATTTTGATGTAAGTATAATTTTGTGTAAAGTCGAATTTTGTAATTATTGTTATTCACCCATTTCATTACACATGTTTTATGTAACTAATGGTCATTCTTATTCACTTGTTTACATATTCTTATAGATTCTTCTTACCTATTTCTCTCATTATTCATGTTTTATGTATCTAGAAAAGAAGAGCTAATAGTGGAGTGGGCTTCAATAGTGGAGAAGGGAGTGGGACACAATTAGTTCAATAGTGGGGCACAAAAAGCGTTGTGTCAATACATATCCCCAAAAAAATTCTAGTAATTTTGAAAAAGCAACCAATTAAGTGATGTCACGTCACCACACTAATAAATATGACTTAGTGGACAACTGTGGGATTTGCATTTTTTAAGGACCATTTTTGACACTTTGGCCAAAAAGCCATGTGATGTGGCATCATTTTTTACCAAGTGGGGGACTTGACAAGTAAGTAGTTGTAGAAAAATCAAAATAATTTGAAATATCTAAGAGTGAAGTTAGGGTGCTCCACTATAGGGCCCTCTACACTACTATTCATTTGTATTCACATGTTCACATATTTCCTATCTATTTTCTTTTCATGGCTATAAAAGCAATCATTCTCGTACATACTTTATGTACTAAGATCTAGCCCATCTTTCTCATCTATGTTTGAGGTCGAAACGTTGTCCTAATCCTACCCAAATATAAATTTTTAGGTCAAATCCAATTTTCTTCGCACATTTACCCTTCCTACATGAGGTGTACTAAATAGAATTTTGTGTCATAAAATGTCATTATATTCAAAGGTATTCATCCTAATCATTTGATGACTTGGGGGTTGTATTTACATTACACACTCAAATTGGTGCACTGAAAGAAATCTAGTTTTACACAAGCATTTGCATTACTAAATATTGTCACTTTTGATCACTACTCAATTTTGGGGGTTGGTCAAAATGAACTTAACTCCTTATGATAAATTGAAAGGCCTTAAGTTATTTATTAGTACTATCAAGTCCCCAAATATTCAAGGAGAACGTAGAAAACTAGTGAATTCAAGAACAAAAGCTTATAGAGTACATAGTATAAATCTGCAAGTGCATAACAAATTCACGATCATGAATTAGTCTCAAAATTCCAAATGCATTGCTACATAGTCACTATAAATTTTTAATCCTAAGTTAATTACTTGTTCATCATCTATTATTCCTAAGCTTGAAGTATACGTGTATCGTCCTAAAAAGTTAGCATATATAATTAGATGCTTAATTTAGCCCCATTTTAGTATGTATGGGTTCCCACATCAATTTCACACTCTCATAATGCTCATTGGACCTTCAAATTAATATTAGAAGTCCAATGTTGATTCAATTTCATCAAAACTCCATGTTAGCCCGTATTTCTAAGTGTGCTCCTCTATTTTTCCTCCAATCAAATAATTCATTTCATCACCTAGGCCCCATATTACCATTTATGACCTTTACATTCTTTCCCAACCCTAAAAATAATTGTCTGATCAAATCATATACCCCCTAACTTTTTGGGACCCACGGTCCAAATTTGGGCCTAATTAGGGTGGGACATAACATTTTTGGCATTTTGTCCTTGGGTACTGAACATTTTTGGCATTTTGTACCCTGACTTTTGTGCCCAATTTACAATTTGGTCCCCATCTTGGTGTTTTAGCAGAGGATCTTGATTTACAATCGGTCTGCTTGAGTTTTAACCCCCAAAATTTTTTGAGATGTATATAAACACCCTATTTCTCCTCATTTTTGTATCCATTACTATTTGCAAGCATTCATGATCAAGAATCAATCAATCAAGCAATCAAATTTCAAGAGGGTTCTCAAGGTCTTCAAGCATCCAATGTTTCAAGTCTTCAAAGCAACTTCTTCTTCTTCATCAAGCACTGTGGTAAACTACAACACCCATCATCCAAGGGTTATCTTTCATTATTTCCTTTTGGTTTTCTATGGAGTTCAATCTATTTCATTAACATTTGGGATTTACATCCAAAGAAGCATTGCACCATCAAGGTATAACGTGTCTTACGATTCATATATGGTTTCTATTTCATTTTTCCTTTATGCAAGTTCATTTTATTTTCAAGGTTGACTCCTAAACATGGGTTTGAATGAGGCAAACCCTTTTTCCAACCTTCTTCCCTATTTTCATGTGTGCAAGAAGAGGCTATGAAGTTGTTAGACAAAATTTGGGAACATCGGGACCAGAGAGAGCATCCCTGTGAGTTTCAGGCCAAAACCTAGGGTAGAGAACATCAAAAACATTTTATACCTTGGTACAAGGTGTCAAAAATGTTTTTTACCCTCCAAAATAGACTCAAATTGATTTTGGGGACAAGTTATAGCTTTAGGATCTCAAATTTGCAAGTATAGGTACTTGCGAGATCCCAACAATCTAAAATTCAAATTTGTAGTAGCATAATTCATAAATTTCATTTCCAAGTACACACAAATTCTCTTTATCTCCATCTTCATCTTGTTTATAGCTTCACCAAGTTCATACTTAGACATTTTGCATAGTAGTTTTATCTCTCTTCCTTCATTCTTAGTAGCAAAAAGGAACCAAAACCCTTCAAGCACAAATATTACATTGACATCTCTTCTGTCAAGGTACTGTCAATCATATTTGTCTTGAGGTGGATTTTAATTCCTAATGTTCAATAGGATATTTGATTTATCCCCCCTTGATCACCGTTTCTTAATGTATAGTACCAAATTCATTATTCTAGATATACATTCATCAACTCTCCAGCTAAGTATGCATTTCATATTACTTATCATGTATTTCAATTACTAGCTCAATATTCAAACATTTATTTCATAATGAGCTAGTATAGTGGTTCTCATGTGTATATAATTTATTGGATTAACCTAGATGGATTTTTTGGAAGAAAAAAAAATTAATGTTCTAGTGAACTCAAACAGTCACACATAACATATCTTTCCTTGGAGTGCCTAGACCAGCTCTAGGATTTTGAGACTGATACTTTATTGTTTTACATATTGTTTATAGAACTTATCCTAGTTTTGTATTCTTACACTTTACTAATTTATTTTTCTCCTAAGGTTTGGTGAGCATATTTACATAGTATATCTTACACCCACCATTATATTGCTGTTAGATTTTCATTTTGCGCTTCTTTTACAATCTAATATGCAATTTTATTTTAATTTTTCGTATTGTTTCATCATGAATAATCTTCCATCTCTTCTTATCAAAGTTACTTCTTGTATCACTACACTCTATGATGATAGATCTTTTTTGACCTATCATAGTGACCTAATTACTTCATCAATGTATCCATTTGACAACTTTTCTTCTGCATCCATAAACACTTTTTCATATGGTTCTCTAGATTCATATTTACCTAGTGATGAGGGGATAAATGTTACCATACTTGGTGATATATTTACTATTTTGTGATTGCATACCTATGATGATTACCTTGGTGATGGGTCCTTTTGTTCATTTAGTTTTCTTCCATTGCTAGTCACTCATGACAAACACAATAGATATGATACTCAGAATACTCATACTTCACCCCTTCATGATCATCATGTATATTACATACTTTTATAGAGAGTATATGATTGATTCTAGTCACATTATACGTGCAAGAGCACATCCCCTTCATATACCACTAGATTATGACACATATATTAGGGTGGATACACATAATGGTTATTTACCTTATACTACTATGGATGATTCATCTTATGTTGAAGGTACATGTTATATGGCTTATGTTTCTTCATATTTCTCATCGCATACTAGCTTGGTTGTATTCCTAATTTATATGCCTTAATTATACCAAAAACTAATTATATACCTAGGAATGAACCTTTGGGGTGTGATTTACATGATCGAGATATTTATTTTACACCTTGTTTACCACCTTCACATATAATTCACAAGTATAGACTATTGTACATATTGTGGCTAGATATGGATATATTATATAAGGCATTCCAAGCACTTACCCCATAATTAGATATTTGATTAGGATTGAATATATTTGGTAAAAAAATATCTAGATGTTATCCATGTTAGTTGCTCTAACCTTCCAAATTTTAAGGTAACAAAAAGGGTTTGATAATGGTATAGGGAGTCCCTTAATTATTTCACTTACCTATCACTTTAGGGTTTTATACTCTCAAGATTACTTTCTACGCAACACCTAAAGTTTTAATAGTGTACAACATCCTTTTGGGATATCCTTGGATTCATGCAATAGGTGTTGACACATCCACACCTTATCATAAGACCAATTTCATTCATCCAAACGAAAAACATGTTACAATAGTTGATGATAATCCATACAAAATTGCCAAGTAGTTGAAAAAGAATAAAACATTGACATCCCCAACAAATATTAGTTAGGCCTTCAATGTCCCACCAATTATCCAAAATCCTCCGATTTTTCATGTTGTTCTTGACAATGTCTAAGTACCATTAGATTTTGAGACATTGAGTTAGAGGGAAACAATTTAAGACAAATGATTCTCCCTTGCTTATTAATCTTGATTAAGGTGCTAAATCACCTTTAGGTTCTCATGTTGATACTTAGTCTAATGAAAGTGCTACATCTCTTAGGCCATATCTAGCCATTATTATGAGGAATGCTAATCACCATCTAATTTTGCTAGTAATTATGGTAAGGATTCAATATTTATAAATCTTGGTTACATTAAAAAAAGGATTAGATATGAAGTGACAAAGAATTCACAAACATATTTAAATCCTTGAAAAAAAGGTGCCAAAGGAATTTTTGTACAAGCATTAGTTGTTAAAATAAGGTAAACTACTACAAATGTTACCCTATCAAAGATTATACAAGTTTGATATTTATCAATGCAACATCGAAATACATATTAAGTTATTATGTCAAAGTCAAAATTAGAAAATAGAAATAAATAAACAAATGACACTCGATGTAAGTGGCGAAACCCTTGTGGGAAAAAAAACCATCAATAAGAGGCACAAGTATGTATTGATCTTTAACAAGAGTATTAATGCAACACACTTCCTACCTTCAACATGATAACATTATGTGATCCATTGTGCACTTATGAAATATTAATAAAACTCACTACTACTCACCCCTCATAAATGTGTGAATATTAATGGACAAATAAAAAATTTAGTTTAAAAATATTTTTGCCATTAAAACCAAACCCAAGAAAATAATGTGAAAAACACCTAATAAAAAATGTAGTTTAAAAATTGGAGGCTCGTTGGACCCATGTATCACGTATACTACATTATATATACTTAATTGCAATTATATATCACATTCCTAAAATTCTTCTACTTGATATTATAGATTACAATGATAATTATAAAATAAATCATCTATAAGATCCAAAGTTGATGACCCTCCTACACCAAGAGAACCTCTCTATGATCACTAGCAATATAAGGAAATATATGACATTGTCTAGACTTTCGACCTTATGCAATATCATCTTATCAGTCTCTAACATCTCCTAAATAAGATGATATTGAACATCAACATGTTTGGTATGAATGTAGTATACGGGGTCTTAGCTAAATAAATAGCACTATAACTATCACAAATAACTCTTGTCGCCCTACAATCCAAACTAAGACATGAGCATATTCTCTATAATTATATCACCTATTTAGAGTCACATGTAGCAATTGCGTACTCTAATTTAGTGGTAGACAAGGTAATCATGGGTCATCTCTTACTCATCCAACCCACTCCACTACCAAACAAAGAAAATAGATAGCCACTAGTAGACCTTTAATTATCTATGTCAGCTACCCAACCTATATTAGTGTATGTCTATTTTTCTCTATCCACATCATTAGTACCATGATAATATACAATAAGAAAAGGGAAGCAAGGTATATTGCTCCTATTTTCTAATGCCCAATCGGAAGGAGGATCACCCAATAGGCTCAAGTAGGACTAAGGCACTAAGTGGGTCAATGATCCTTCATTGATAATGTATTGGAATGAGTTGGATTTGAGGGGATATGATTGACTAATGCAAGATAAAATTCTAAATGGGCTAAATGATAACTTTTAACAAAAATAGACAGATTAAAATCAGACAAGAACTTGTAATTAATAGAAACAGAAACTATACTAGAACACTAACTAGTGATTAAAATGTGAAGTTGATTTGGAGGGTATAGGATGCTTAGGTGTCTTGTTCCTGGGTATAGGATGCGTGTACACCATATACCCTGCGCATTTTCCTAAAAATTTTAGGGATCATCAACTAAATCTTGTACTTTCTAGATCTGTGACGGTAGGTTTGCCACCTATTCATATACACAAAAAAATGGGGAAGAAGGTTGTATAGAGGGGTTTGCCTTAGTTAAACCCCTATTTGGAATCAACCTTGAAATGAAATAAGATAAATGAAAGTGCATGTTATCATATAGTAGAGGCTAGATCTGAATAATGAAGTATATCATACCTTGGCAATGCAAATGCTTATTTGAATGTGATCAAATATGTTGATGCAATAGATTTGACTTAAAACAAAAACCCAAAAGGAAATCATCAAAGACAAAACCTTGTGTAATGGATGTTGTAGTTTTCCATAACATTTTATTGGAGAGAAAATTTTGAAGACTTAACTGCTTTGGGGAATGAGGTTGGATGCTTGAATGTATGATCTTCTTCCTTAAAGATGGACTCCTTTGCTTGGACTTCAATTAGGGAAAGAATCTAGATCCATGGATAAGATTACCTTGAAAACACCTTGAAATTCTTGAAGAATGTTTGAGACTTGACCTTGAATTCTTGGATGTGAAATCTTCATTCCATATGCTTGAGAGTAGATGTGGATTCATGAACTTGATTGGGGATTCTTGCTTGTGGTTACCAAAATGAGGAGAGATAGGCCAAGTTTATAAAACTTTCACAACATTCTGGGGGTTAAAACTAACATAGGTCGACCACAAAATTGGAAATCCAAATAAATTATCGAGACGAACCCCTGATTAAAATTTTAGCCCAAAACTTGGGTTATAGGATGCCTACACGCCCTATACCTGCTCATATAGGATGCCTAGGAACCATATACTCACCAAGCAAGGTTCAAATTTAAACCACGAGTCACGAATAACTAGGAAATATCATATTTTGAGGTACATGTGATTTCAAAGTTGAGAGAGATAACAAGGGTTGCAAATGCTAACAGGGCCCGTGTAGGCTAATAAATGATTGAAGTGGAGAAATAGTAAATGAACATGCTTAGAAATAAGGGCTCACATTTAGTTTTGATGAAATTTGAATAACATAAGACCCATATTTGAATTTAGGTATCCATAAAGTGTCGCATGAAGTCATATCATGCATGTTGAAATCAAAATACACTAAGGTGGGCACTAATCAACCATGAAATTGTACACACCTATAGGATGCTTACAATTTATGATGGTACAAATAATACAAACAATAACAAAAATTCCTTCTCAAATATTAAACATCATCTTGACATAAGTCTAATGCTCCTTATTAGGGCCAAACATCAACCTACAAAAACTCTTATTGCTTGGATAATATCCAGTCTAGTGCAAATCATTTCACACAATATGTTACCAACAATGGTAGCATAATATACATTTGACATCCTCAAGATCATCATCCAAGTTGGGACTCTAGAATGAAATATAATTGCCACTAAGAACAGGAATAGTCACAGGTTTTCCATCATGCATGATAAAGAATTACAAAATTTATTAACATGGGTGATCCCACAATAGTGGGTTACACTTTTTTGCCTAAACGGACAGTGAAGTCTACATTTTGAAAGAAACTTTCATATTCGGATGCATATTTTCATTAAACCATTTGAAATCTGAAGATGAAGTAAACTAGAGTCTTTTAGGATTTTCTATCTAGATTATATATATATATATATATTGAATTGATTTTAATAGTTTTTTTTTTCTCCCACTAAAACTGCTATGTTGCTAAAAATGTCATTTTCAAAAAGTTACATTGACTTCATAGGGCATAACTTTTTTTCTAAAATAGATATCAATGCGCTTCTTTTGAATTTGGTTTTGTAACATCCATACGGAGGTCATGCAATTAGTTTGACAACATTATCATGATTATTGCATATTTTATGAATGTTTGAAGTAGCGTAAACCGTAATTTTGACATACCTTGACTGCATAGCTTATAACTTGTTGTGTATTTATCAAAATTCTTTTTTTTTTTTATAGAAAGTAGACTCGAAGCCGGAGGGCACTGTTATTTTTCAAAATAAAAATTCTTTTTTCTACTATTTTTCTTTGAACGTCAAACTTGGAGGTTTATTTTTGATAAAAAACCTACATTTGATGCACGTCACAAAACATAGACCTAATGAATTCAAAAATTGTCAAATCTATATTCGTTAAAAAGCTAGTTCAGAGTACTTGTGTGATGCAAAAGGACGTCTCCACATTCTTCCATTTGAGCAGAGCGCTTGAGCCCCGAAGCCATGAAAATTGTAGATTTTTCTTAACCCCTGCAAATGGACATAATTTCGTGGGTTTCGATAGAAAGTAGTTTCGATCGAAACTATTTATTTTCGATCGAAACTACTTTCTATCAAAAGTAGTTTCATGATTTGGCGTTTGTTAGCCATTTAATAAACCACTTTCGATCGAAAGTTTCAAGTTTCAATAAAAAGTCATATATAACTTTCGATAGAAACCTATGTCGGCCTATTAGGTATCGTTTCAGGTTCAGAACGATTACATATAAATAAATATATGTTTTCGTCATCTTATTAGTTTGAAAGTTTCAAAATTATTTGCATTTTGGAAAAGGAAGACGATTTTGCAAATTGTGATGGGAAATAAAAAAAGAAGGCTAAATAAGAGTACACGACATTATTCAGAAGTGACTGAACAAAGACTACGTGAAGAATCTCGGGAAATATATTTGTTGTCAATCAGGATTGCACCCATGATGCAAAGTGTGAAACCTCGCAATCCTGTTAAAACATGTAAACGTTCCCGCTGTCGTGAATGGGAACGAGTCTCCGGATCATAGGCCGACTACCTCCTTGTGATCACCTAAACTATTTCTTGAAGAGGAAAAGGGGTAGAAGGATATGCTTAAAATACAACTAAACTACTGAGGTGATTCACCAAAATTTGATGTTGCAGCAAAAACTTAAGATAAATAGATATGTGAAACACAATTATCAACTTGATAAATTCTGCAATAATGATCTAATGAAAGGTTCCTTAACTAGAAATAAAGAGGAAAACACTAATGTTTTCACAGTTTAATCACTTAAAATCAGTGGCAACACAATCATAACAATCAAACTATTACACAAAAGATAGTTGGAAAAGGTATCAGAACTCTATATAAATCTTCAAGGATCTGCTACAAACTGCCTCCTTACAATGATGCCTACTTTTTGCAATGTGCCAAAAGAGCTCAAAAAGAAGAATGTCCTCAATAATAAGATCAAAGTACAAGATATAGCCATCAGATCTCAATGGGTCGAGTGCATGAAAAAACTCCTCAAAAAGAGGCCTCAAATTGCAAAAAACTGAAGTCTAACTACTAAAAGAGCCCCTCCAAGCCAAGTGTCACTGAAACTCAACTCAAACTGATCCTCCAACTGCCCCTCAACTCCCAAAATCATGCAAAATGTGAGGAGGTCAGATAGAAGGAAAAATCCCATAAAAAGAGGGTCATAACTGCATGAACTGTGCCCCAAAATGCTCCAAAACAGCTCCCCAACTGATGATAACCACATGATAACTCAAAAACCACCCCCAAGATGCTGTGAACAAGCCATAACCGTAGCAGAACTGGATGTGAACAGAAAAACTCCCCTAAAGATGAGCATAGGATAAACAACTAACTGACGGTCAATGCTAAAAAGGTGAAATATCAAAAGACTAACTACTAGAAAAGAGTCTCCTATTTGCACTTAAATAATTAATAATTAATTATCTTATAATAATGATAATTAATTATTATTACCACAATAATGCACACAAAATATGTCAACTCTCCCCTAATGTTAATTTATTTATTAAGTAATTATTAATTTGATCATATCTTAATATATTTGATCTCTTAAAATAAACCTTCATTTTTAAGATATTAAATATATTATGATATATCAAATATATAATTAAATAATAAATAAATAAATTACTATCAAAGAAAATATCTCTATTCACTAATTAATAATCATAATATAAGATATCTAATATAAAAATGAACAATTTATCTATTCATTTTAAAATTAGACGTATTAAGGCTATGACTATTATTAATAAATAAATATATTACTTTTGCATATAATAAAACCCAATTTAAAAATGAAGAAAAACTATCTTACTAATTGTATATTTGATAATATCCTAATTATGTTAAATACATTAATACCTAGTAAACGATAAGGTTTACTAATATTAAATCTATCTAATATAATTGTGCTATTATCAAAATAGAATCTAAGATATACAATACTTAAGTAAACTATTATATTTACTAAGTATTAATATATTAATAAATTTAAAATAATCTAATTGACAATATCTATTAACATAGTGTTATTGTGATTTAAGCTTAATAGACAATAAAAAATGTCTATTAAGCGTAACTCATAAGGACATTATGCTAATAGATAGGATTAATCAGATTATATCAAATCGTTATCATATAGATTCTCCCCAAAAAAAAAAATGATAAGGCACCTACTCAAACATATACCGTAATGCTTTGTTCTCTTACATCTGAAACACAAAAAGGAAAAGCCTAAACCTAAATCCGACCTATCTCATTTGCAAATGTAAAAATTCTGCTATGTTGTTCTGCCGCCATTGGGTTTGAAGCTTTTGGAACTCTGTTGTTTGCCTGCTGCCATGAGTGTTTCTCTGCATTTTGGTTCTCTTGGGCTGTTGGAACTAGAGACATATTTCTGGCCTTGGAGGGTTTGTTATTCTGCTACTTTTATTTGGTGAATATCATACTCGCTGCCTTTGGCCACTATTCTTGCATGGGTTTGAAGCTTGAAAAGCTGTTGTTCCTCTCCATGGCCGATACTGCTGAAGCTTTCTTCTGATTCTCATGTCTTCTTTTATGTGGCTGAAAGCCATTCCTTTTCTCTGCTCTATTCACTATTGTATGCCCTTAAAGGGAGCCGCCATCATGAGGGCTTCTCCACATTTTCCTTGAGCTGCCTCCATAAAATTTTGAAATACTCTTTTAACTGCTGCTCATGAACATTATGTTTTAAAACTGGAGTTTCACCATCTCCATCTCTGTTGGTAAGTTTGTCACTGTATTTTACCTTCTATGCATTTCTATGAGCTTTCTGGGTAATTGTAGCAGTATGTTTCCTTTTGTTTAAAACTGAAAGTTTTTTTTTTCTTTCCATGAAAGATGCTTAAGTCTGTACTTGGCTTGAATCTGTACTTAGATTTTCTTTTTTTGTTTAAAAAATGCTGCTGCATTTTGATGAGCTTTCTGGGACCTTGGCCTGTAAATGAGGGTTTTTTTCATTACTATATGCATATTTTCTTTCCTTCTTACAAGCTTCATCATCTGCAAATTATAACAAATACAACTTTTTAAAACCATGGGTAACTTTCTTTGCATGTTGGTTGGCTGGGAACTTTGTATACTTATCTCAAATTATTTTCATGAAGAGTTGTTACATAGAAAATAGGAGTTGGTGCCATCATAGAAACAAATAGCCTTTGAAGTTGGCTTGAAAACTTGACTGGTAACTGTCTTATACAGACGTGGAAATTGTAACTAATAAACTAAATTCACCCTCTAGTAAAAAATAACCACAACATCAACAGAAAATGTTGTGAAGAGTAGATTGTACAATGATAAAAAAAACAATCTTTATATACTGACTGTCCATGACTAAAAGAAAATGTTCAAGAAAGCGGAACTGTGCCAACATTGAAAAGTTTGCTGCCATAGTTGTCTGTTGTCCTTCAACGCCATTAATTCCAACATCAATATTTAACATCATTTGCACCATCATCAATCAGTAAACAAATCTGGTTGTCATTGATTTTAACAAGCTCTGTGACAAGTGCTTTCTGTTTAGGAAACACCCGACAACAAATTACTGAATCTCATTGGAAGGATAATGTTAAAAAATATGTTTTTTCAAGCCTTTATCTGAAAGAACAAACCCGAGTGCTTTTCAATCAATAATGACTGCATTGGATGCTTCTTCTGTCTGATCACCCGAAGCTATCTCTCCTGCTTGAAATTGCTTATTGCTCAGAGACTAATATTGAACATATCTCATTTAAGTTTTTCCCTTCTTTCCATGTTTCTTCTTGAAGTAAACCATTATCCTCAAAATGTATAATATGCTCTCTCATGCTCTTTTGCAAAATTCTACAGGCATAACCAATATTTATTATTGTTTCCATTTTATTTTTATCATTGTGCTCTCAACAATTATACTGCCCTATGATTCTCTTGTGAACATATGCTGATTTTTTGAAACAATATGAACAACGCCAATTACTTAATGATTTATGTGTTGAAACAACAACGTTTCCTTTTGGTTGTTTATGAATGCTTATCACTGCATCATTTCAATTTATCTTTGTATAACATAGAATGTATACATGGTACTTCAGTAGGTAACATGATTTGATATGTTTATTGTATCTCTCCTCCATAAGCTGCTATGTGTAATCATGTGCTCTTCTTACCATTATGTTTGAACACCCCTGTAGTGTCCTTATTGTACTTCTGCTACATGTATGTTATTTTCACTACTGAAAATTACTAGTTGCTTACATAGTACAACTTTTAAATGAAATCCATTTCTGAACAAGGTGCTACGCTGTTCAATGTTCCTACTCCTTTATGACTCATGAAATCTCTTCTCTTTGATCAGCATTTATGAACATTCTATGTTATGAAGCAACATGATTAATTCACTATATGTTTATAGATGCTAAATACCTAGGTTTTCCTCTTTATAGCATATCTCATTGTAAGCCTTTTCCACTCTTGCTGATCTTATTGATTGTACTATAGCTTGTAGCTTTTGTAGACATACATATGATGAATTATACAACTGATCTAGCTATTCACCATTTGCTGCTCTTTCTTTCTTTTCAAGCAATAGTCCTTCATGTTGAATGTCGGAAGGTTTTATGTTTCTGAAAACACATCCCTTCAACAACATAGATCTTCGAGCCTGCCGCCTGATTTGGCCAAAAGGTCCCATGCTTGAACCTATGCATGCCCCCTCAATAGCCTCCTCTAGTCCTCCAGTCTTCGCCCCTTCATGACTTCAGTCAGAAGGTTTCATGCGCATAGTGACTGCATGTCCCTTCAACAACCTACTTAGTCTTCATACCTGTACCTGAACATGAAGCAAACAACATTAATAAAACACATTCTCTCTTCCTTGTTGATTCTCAATATGCCTCTTTGGATTGTTGTCTTGCATTTTTGTTAATGAATAGAGATCAACATAATAGAGTAAGAGTTGGTTTTCTCCATTGCTCAGTTCATCCGAACTGACCCCTCCCTCCTTTCCTCTTTTTTGCAGGTGAATCACGGATGCGAGTCCAGAAATGCGATTACCTCCAGCACACAACATCATTTAGAACCACAGCAACAATATCAGGCAATGGGGGGGCCTAACCCTTATCCCTCTTGCATTGATTTTTCTTTTCATTTATGAAAATGAAAACAGCTCTTGTATTTCCTTGCATTTCTGATTTTGACATGCATGCTTGCATTATCCTAAAACCACGGTCTGTGTGGTTGTTGTTTAAGAAAAATGTATTTCATTTGAATATCTTTTAATGAAAAAGATCCTTTGTTGATAATTGAAACACACTTTCAGTTCTTCTGTTGCTTGTGTGGCTAATTTAAATGTTGTTCTTTTGCTTTCAACTGTAAATTTGAACAACATCTGTACTTTATAAAAGAAATCTGCATTTTTGATAACTTAGGGCAGCAAACTCAAATTTTTTTTTTTAAAAATGTGATAGCAGATCTAAACATTCAAACCAGTCAGCCCTTTTAACTCAAAATTACCTTATTTCACCAGAAATATCAGGGCTGATAACAACCCTACCAATTTGAACCACATAGTGAAAATATGGTAACATTTTGGCGACCTCTCAGGGGTGTTTTCTTGCAAAATAGTATATAACCAGTAGCCTTGCATAATCTATTGGGCGCAGAGTCTTTCTCCAGACTCGAAAACTGAAAACCTCTCCAAATTGAAAACAAACACACTGCTGCAAACTGAAACTAAACAGAAACCAGATGTATCACTATTTGTGCTACAGTGTTCATGTGTGGATGAAATACTTGTGATATGGGGCAGAAAAAAAGATTACATGCCCTGTATAATAAGTATTTTTTTCATGTAGGAATGGTGTAGTACAACAACGCTTTCCTTGATTCCTTCTACCACACAACTGAAAACTGAAAACATAAAGGCAGAATGATCTTGAATAGCCACCTGGATTGCACAATGAATGTGTGAACATGATGCTTTATGATATGAGACATCAGAATCTATCCATGTCTCATGTGATGAGCATGATGTTCATGCATTTGTTGCGTGATTGATCTTTCTTGTTTCTGCTCACTCTAACCTTTAAGACCGCAAAGCAAACTAACTGGAAACAACTTCCTTTCTCACTGTGATTACATTATTGAGTTATGCATTATTTATAACCGGGAATCCCAAAGGATTCTCGATTATGCATAGTGTGTGCCTTCTTGATTTAACCACTGTGAGTTTAGAAGAACTAACTGCTACTAACTGAAGCAAGCTAACTATGTGTCAAGCACTTATTCAGATTAACTCACCTCAAAAGCAATGCTTGAGGTGGATCCCATTAACTGGGATTGGCAACTCTTCTCCTTGCATGTTGGAGAGCTGAAAAGCATTGTGTGCCTTGCATCCTGTAATTACAAATGGGCCATTCCAAATGGCATCAAACTTTGAATGTTTACCAGGTCTACTCTTCAGCTCATCCCATTTGAGCACTAAATTGCCTTCTGTAAAGACTCTTGCGACAGCCTTCCTGTCAAATGTCTTCTTCATTTGATCATGATGTTTCTCCAAATTTTGAAAAGATTCCTTCCTTAGCTCTTCCAACTCTATCAATTCAGTAAGCCTTACCTCCATAGACTGCTGGTCCATCAGGTCCAACTCCTTAATCAAACTCAAACTGGGTAATTCAACTGAAATTGGAAATCTTGTCTCTCTTCCATAAACCAGCGTGTAAGGTAAATTCCATGTTGAGCGCTTTGGGGTAATCCTATCAGCCCACAAGGCTTGTTTCAGCTTGATGTTCCAAACTCTTTGATTATCCTCAATAGTCCTTTTAATAATCTGAATTAGATTTTTATTTGTTGATTCAACTTGTCCATTACCCTGTGGGTAATAATTGGGCGAGGTACTAAGATAAACATTGTTTCTTACTGACCAATCAGTAATTCTTGCACCTAAAAAGGCCAAAGCATTATCAGAAACAATGGATTCAGGTGTTCCAAACCTTGCAATCATATCTTCATAAAAATTCAGAATTGAAGTCTCATTTGCATCTTTCAATGCAACAGCTTCAGTCCACTTTGTAAAGTAATTTGTTGCTGTTAGAATATACTTATGCCCTAAACTTGACAAAGGGTTTATGGGGCCAATAAAATATAGTCCCCACTTAATAAAAGGTTGTTCAACCTGAACTGGGTTCAGAGGTAAAGCTGCTAACCTCTATTTATTTGCAAAAATAACACATTTCAGACACTTCCTCACCCATGTGAAGGCATCGTTAAACGGATTTGGCCAAAAATAACCAGCCTTCATTATTTTTAGTGGTGTAGTCCTTGCAGCAAAATGACCACCAGCTGGTCCATCATGAAATTCTTCTAGAATCTTCTCTGTTTGATCTTCATTGATGCATCTCAGCAACACACCATTGTAATCTCTTCTAAATAGTATATTATCAATTTCAACATAAGGAATAGCATGTAATCTAAAATACCTTCTTTGAGAGCTTCTCAAACCATGAGGGCATTCACCAGTGTGAAGATACTATTGTATTTGTTGCATCCAATCCATGATAACTGTCGGTTGGCTCCTCTGATATGCATTATCATGGGTAAGTACAACATTACCTTGATGCTGATGAATGTCCTTATTGTTTCCAGCGAGCTGCTCACACATTCCTTTCCCTCTTACAAGCTTTGTGACCTTGATTTCCACGTCATACTCCATCACATAGGTTATCCATCCAGCCCTCTTATCATTTAAATCTTTGTTCAACAGAAAGTCTTTCACACTTGGATGGGCAACCATTAGATGAACCTTGTTGCTTGCAATCAGAGGCTTAAACTTTTTAAGGCTTCTTATGACAGCAAGGACATGCTTTTCAATAAAAGTATAACGTTGTTCGTAGCCCTCCAATCCTTGGCTGAAAAAAGAAATAGGCTGCTCTTTCCCTTCTACATTTTGTTGTACCAGCATTGCTGAGATTGATTCATCAGCCCCAAAAGCATAAAAAATAAAATCTTTTTCAAAATTGGGGTTAATCAATGTGGGAGCGCTTGATATCGCCTCCTTTACCTCTTCAAAACTGAGCTTGCCCTCTCTAGTCCAGGTGAAGCTCACATTATTTTTAAGCATTGTTGTCATAGGCTTCAAAACAATAGCAACATTTGGAATAAACCTTCTCAAAAAATTGATCCTTCCAAGGAAACTTTGCAGCCCCTTTTTGTGAGCTGGTAATGGAAATGCCAAGATGGCGCTTACCCTTTCAGGGTTAATGGTGGTACCATACTTGGACACAATGTGACCCAACAATTTGCCTTTGTGAACAACAAAGATACACTTTTTGGGATTGAAGGAAACACCAAATTCTCTACATCTTTCAAATATCAGCCTTAAATGCTTGAAATGTTGTTCTGAATATTTTGAGAATATAGTAATGTCATCTAAATAAACAAGTACAAACCTGTTTATGAGGCCATGGAAAGCCATCTCCATCGCTTTCTGAAAGGTAGCTCCAGCATTTGACAATCCGAATGGCATCTTTTTGTAAGCCATTGTTCCCCACTTGGTTGTGAAGGTTGTTTTGAACCGATATTCCTCTTTGACCAGAATTTGATTATATCCGTTAAAACCATCCAGCAAAGAGAAACAGTCAGAACCAGAATCAAATTGTAAAATATGCTCCATGGAGGGCAGCGGGTGATGATCCTTCAATGAGGCACGGTTCAGGTCTATGAAATCAACACAAAGCCTTATCTCGCCATTCTTTTTCCTCATGGGTACACAGTTGGATACCCAGGATGTATGCTTGATTGGAAATACAATATTTCCTTCCAGCATCTTAATAAGTTCAGATCTCATGAGTTGTTCTAGCTTTGGATTTAAAGGCCTCTGCTTCAGTCTGACAGGTTTTGCACCTAGCTCCAACTATATTGTGTGCTGGGCTAATTGAGGGTCAAAACCCTTCAAATCATGGTATTGCCAAGCAAAAATATCATTATAATCTTGACATAATAAAACAAATTGTTGTTGCTCTTCTGTAGTACAGATTTTTCCAAGCTTTAAAAACTTATCTTTGGCAACTTGAATAGCTTGATAATGATCTTCTTTTACTACTAAGCTGGTTTTATTAGTACGCAATTGATCATCAGTATTAAAAATTGATTCAAGTGTCACAAGACCCTTAGGTATTTTATTACCTTTCAGCTGTACAACCTGGTTCTCATATTGCTGCTGGTATTTTTTCTAATTTCCATTTGAGAACTCAGCTTCTTCAATCAGAAAATTTAGAATCTGCTCATCACTATCAAAAACCTGCCAATTTGCATTATTATCTGGCACAGATGGTCTTACTACCACTTTAACATATGGCTGGGACTGAACATTTTTGGTATCATTAGGTATGTCAAATTCAGCTCCCATGGCTGCTAACCTATCAGCCTGTTTGTTTTGGCCTCTTGGGACTGAAACAATATTAAAGGTAGCAAACTCTTCAATCAGGTCCAGAACTCTATGCTTGTATAATTTCAAAACATCATTCTTGGCTGAACTTACATTTCTGACCTGATTAACCACAAGCTCACTATCACCAAAAACTTTTAAACAGTCAATTTTCCTCATTCTGGCCCATTCTAAGCCATGAACAAGAGATTCATACTATGTTGTATTATTTGTACAGCTGAAAGTAAAATGAAAAGCAGAATAATACTTTTCACCAGCAGGTGAAATAAGCATGGCACCACCACCTGAACCATTACGGTTCCTTGAACCATCAAAATACAGCTGCCATAAACTATTAGAATGGTTTTCAGACTGTTGTTCCTCATTTTTAACAAGATTTGGAATGTTGATTTGTTCATGAATGACATAATTACTAAGTCCAGTCACATCCATGAGATTGAATGGTTGCTCCTCGTTGTCTTCAGCAGCCTATTCATCCAAAATGATGTCTGGTATGCCTTCCAACAGTGTGCTAGGATCTAAGGCAGCAAGTTGGTCATCCTCATGAAAACTTAGATTTGCATTTATTGGACTTGGAGTAAAAGGTTCTATATGGTCCTTGGATAATGCTCTGCTTTTATGGTGACCCTTGTACCATAGCATGTTCTGAAGAACATATGAGACCAATCAGAAGATATATAACCCCCTATCTCTGCTGTAAAATCCCTACTCAAACAGATAGCAAAATAGGGTGGCAAATCAATTACATAGATGTCTTGTGGTATTGAAAAGTTAGGACATGCATGCAGGGTTAAATCCAGATTTCTTATGACGCCAACT
>MU225272.1:2143437-2179793 GCA_018584345.1 Thuja plicata | reverse complement strand
GGAGGAGATAGGGGAAATGGATAAGGGAAAAGAGAGAGGGGGGTGTATATAGGTAAAGGGATAAAGAGAGAGGGGTAGCGAGATAAGCTGGAGACGAAGAGAGTATGAGAGGGGGAAATGGAGAGGAAGTAAGGGAGAGGAGAGAAATGGAGAGGCAGATGGGGGAGATGGGGGAGAGAGCGAGAGTGGGGATAGAGGAGGAAAGGGAGAGGGGGAAAGCGAAAGAAAGAAGGGGAAAGGAGAGAGAGAGAGAGAGAGAGAGAGAGAGAGAGAGGGTGTAAGGGGCNAGAAAGAAGGGGAAAGGAGAGAGAGAGAGAGAGAGAGAGAGAGAGAGAGAGGTTGTAAGGGGCAAGGGAGAGAGGTGGAGATGGAGAGACATAACTAGAGAGGGTATAGATAAAGAGGTGAGACACTTAGAGGGAGAAATAGATGTTAGAGACCTAATTGGAGAGAGACAAAGGGTTGAGATGAATAGAGGATGATATAGGGAGTTAAAGTAATGAAACATGGATGGAGAGGTGGATACAATAGCTCAAAATCCTAAAGTCAAGTTTTAGAAAAGTTGGGAGGTATAGAGAAAGATATATTTACTAATTGGCAAACATCCGGCTAGCACCATATATGATGTACACCATATGGAGAGCATTTTTTTTATGTTTGTCGCATGCCATATATGGTATGCACCATATTAATTGCCTTGTGAAACACCAATCCTTGGGCTTAGATTTGCCTTGGGCATCTAATCCAAAGGCTTGGACGAGTATTACAGGCCTAAGATATTTTATAGAAAACATAGAAAAAATTCTCAATTTTTTGTCTGTGCTCCTTGTTAGGTTTGCGTGTGTTTCAATGTAGATAAAAAACACCACAATATTGTTAAGCTCTCTATTAGCTATCTAATTATTGGTTTTTTATTATTATGTTAAGCTTTCCATCTCTTATTTCTTTTGTCAGTGTGTCTGATTTTTGTCAAACCCCAACTTGTGGTATTTTAGGCATAAATTTAACTCATTAATCAAATTTTGAAACAAATTACATTTTTAGAAGCTAGACTCCATTATACGCACCTAGAAAAAAACATGATTTTTTATTGGTTTTCAACAATTTTAAGGAGAGCAACCAAACACTATGTTATGTTTTTTGTTTTAAAACACGACCACTTTGTGTGTCCCCACTTTTTAAGGCCTTTAATCTCCACCATTTTCAATACAAAATAGTAGTTTAGAAACTAGGTTCAGTGTACTTCAACTCTTGTTCTTGTTGCATCTTCAAATTTGAGTGTAACCATCTTAATTTTCTTGTCGAAGTTTAGAGTTTGTTGATTTTGGAAAAATGGACATTTTAAAACCCCCTTTTAGTCCCTCATCTTTGCGCACTTATCCACATATTACATAAAAGAATTACATATTATTGAGAATATACTGATATTTTAATCATTTTATAAAAAAATATATCTTAAATTTATTTTTAAACAACATGATAGAACAAAATTGTTAGACAATGAATGCTTATTTTAATTTTGTCAATTTATATTTGTACCACGTGTCATTTCAACACTTCAATTTTAATGGTAGTATACCAACTTTCACTTTAAAGAATACAATCCGAAAGCAACTTTTTAACAATAATTTGTGAATAGCAATAAACCTTCTTTCTAAATATTTTCTTTTAATATTTATTTGGTAACAATATATTTAACTAAATATTTGTACAATAATCAAATTAAATTATATAGATCATTAGTTTAGATTTGATGATTAGTTATTTTGGTTGTGTATTAATTTGGATAGTATAAAATGTGTCCTAAACGTTCTATAATGGGGTTAATTACTTGTGTTTGGTTTATAAATTCAAGCCATTGCCAATAACCCATTAACAATTTATAAGCATAATTACAAGTACATTTTTGTCTTTTTGTCTTTTGAACAAATTTTGAAATTTGATATAAGATTTTAATATTCGTTATCGATTGAATGATTCATTTTTTATAATTAGTAATACAAATTATATATATATTATTTTCATATATGTTAATTATTTTTACAAATTTAAATTGTTTGATCATATATAATTACAAGTACATTTTTTTCTTTTGAATAAATTTTGAAATTTATTCAAAATTTGATATAATATTTTAATATATTATGGAGTGAATGATCATTTTTTATTAATTACTAGCAGACAAAAATATTTTTTAAATAATTATTATTAAGTGATTTGTCCTCTTTTCTGTATTTACTTATTTTTATTATAAAACAAAAAACAACAAAAATCAAATGTAATTTATGTATTTTTAATTTTATTAAGAAAAGAAAATAATCCTATTTTAATTTGTTTTTTAAAAACAATTTTTAACTTTTATTTCATTACCAAAGCTATGCACAATAGCTCATAAGCTATACAAACAAGCTCAACTGTAAAATAATTTGGAAACTAGGTACTAGTTCAAAATCGTAAATACTATTTACAATACACTTGATAGATAGATAGATAAAATTTTAACGTCCATGAGACTAAACATATATGATCTTAACTTTCTCATTTTTAGGAAACTTTGTTTTCAACGACCACTCAAAATGATAATTTTGAAATAACCACGTGGACAAATCGAGTTGATCTCAGACAAGCAGCAACAAGCTTCTCGCTACAATCATGCAACAAAATGTTCCTGGAATTTAAAAAGAACTGCTTGAGCTCTCAAGGGAGAAGCCATATAGCTCTTTTCGGCACATTCTACAAGATAAAGGTCTATACAAATTTTCGGTTTAGGTATGAGAATCTCAGTTATCTGCTTCTAACCCTGTATACCAGAAACCATATACTGTAAACTCCATTAGTTATGAGGCAGAAAAGCAAACTGGGCAAAGTATCCGTCAGCCAAGCCATGCTTCTCAACCATTGGGCACCCCCTTAGTGATTGGTATTGGTGTCACCACCACCTATTGTGATGGAATATACCAATACATAAGTTCCAGTGTATGAAGATAACTCATGTGTTGGTGCATCCTAGGGACTGGATAGCCATTTCGGTGATGTGATTGGCATTGGTGATTGAGCTATAGAATAACTCTGCTGTAGACTTCAGAAATGCAAAGCTTAGATAGTACAATGATACCATCCAAGACTCCAAATTAAAACTCACAGGTTCCATAGAAATCTTTACTTGAGACTGCTGTGGTGAAAACTAGGCCTGTCCATGCCTCTCAATTTCATATCATCCATATTCAATCTAGCCAACAATTTATGTTAACAAGCAAGCATCTCTTCGGGTATGGGAAGGTACTATTTAACATAACACTAAAATATTCATGTAGTTGTAATAGAAGACAAAGAATGCATTCATTTATAGGACCATAAAAATAAGGAAGACCAAAATACAATACTTGTGCATCACATAACATACCATTCAAGCATGCGTAGCTTTCTTGGATATTCATTTCTACATCCCTTCTCTAGAACTCCGCAACTCGATGGAATTACACCAATTTTTAAGCTTTCCATACCAAAGTACTCTCAGCGTTGGAAAGATGAAGCCATGGCAGATCTGTTCTATTAATTTATCAACATTCCCCTTCTATCATGATTGGGAGACTCGTGATTTTTGATACCTCAGTTTTTAAACCATAGATTAATGTAGTACATTCATTTTAATCCCCTAGGTTATTATATTATCTCCATTTTAATTCCTAAGGTTGGTTAGTAAATACTAAATAACCTTGAAATTTCAGCTCTTCACACAAGAGCATGGCATTAAATCAGAGCACATTAATGATGTTCAATTCAATAGTTGTATTCTACATCTTTTTATCCGTCGTCAGAATTTCCTGTATCTCGAAGCATGAAGATTAAACAATCTATTTTTCCTGAATTTTCACAGGTGACCAAAGTTGGTCAAAAGGACTAAAAAGTACACTCGGTGCCCCAAGATTAAATAGCATTGAAATGTTCAATTTTGCACTCAAAACTTTAATGAGTGCATGGCAATGACTTGGTATGAGTTTATGATGTTTAGTTCAACTATTTATATTCATGGCATATACTTTGCACTCATTATCAGTACCCATGAAGCTCCAGGCATAATAGAAATTTCAGTTACTGAGAGAATTAAGGAGTTATGCTAATATCGATGAGCCCAAAGTCTGTCAGTGGGACTCAAAGTTCAGTCAGATGGTTGTCAAGATTAAATGGCATTAGAATGCTCAACTCTGCACTCAAACCTTACTAGTACATGACAATGACTTGTGTTTTCAGAATGCTCGGGTCAATCAATTGTATTCATTGACTCTGCAAATCTTGGCAAATCTGTTGAATCCATTGTCAGTATTCCTTAAGCTCCGAAGCATGTATAGATTACAAATTCCAGTGACTGAAAGAAATAAAAAAGTACCGCACATCAACTTCAAGTGACCAAAGTAGGTCAATGGGACTTGAGAGTGCATTCAGTTACCATGGGACTGCGAACTTCATCAAATTTTCTTGATATTATAGCTCCTTGGAAGCATCCATCATCCTGAAACATAACACACAAATGCAAAATGTAGGTTGAGGAAACTGCTAAATCTTTCTTGAAAAAACTGAAATATCCATCCTACGTTAAAGGATACAATGTTTCAAAAGAGTGGAAAACAAAGGAAGAGAAAAGAAGCATTCCAGGCAATAACCAAAATTACTATGTAGGGCAACCATGCTTGGCTCTTCCGATTTTCCAAAACCTTGGAGATTTTATTCTTGACATTTTCTATGTATCTTAAAAAATGAGCAGACACCAAAGCCAAAATCCGGCTACGCAGCATTCACAGAAGATTGACAGAAACAGTATTTATAAAGCCTCTTCAATTCATCAATTTCAAATGCAGTATTGCTTGTGCCGATTGGAGTGGAGTTCAAGTTGGTAAAAAAAAACTGGGCACTAGGACTGGTATTAATATTACAAGTAAAGTCCTACGAACAGGGCAGCCATTAAGAATTATGTGTTCACCCATTTTAAAGTCAAATTTTATAATTTAAAAAATAATGGATTAAATAGAAAGGTTCCCCTAATTATCAAGGTATTATAACTGGCAGCTTGCTATACTAAGCAGGATGCTATAATTTGGCATGCTTCTACATTGACAATGCATTTGAATTGGAAGTTTTTCCAGTTAACATGATTACATAACTAGAAGATTGCTATATGTAGCATGACTCCATAATCATGGGTCTACGGCCATGGAAATTGAGTTAAGAGATACTTATGTCAATGTTTCCATACTTAACACATTGAGTTGGAAGATAAAAGGGCTAATCATTTCCATTCTATACCATTTGCTTGACATAATGGGCTTGCAGTTCAATGCATTGGATCAGTTAATTGATATTTAAACTGGAATCTGCTGCAGTTCGATGCATTTGACTTGGAGTGACAATGAACGGACTGTAAACTGGAGTGGTGTCGGATTGAAGTCGTGCAAAAGTAGTTTACTTGAGTTATGGTCTTAGGGGCAATCGGATGCGATGGTGCATCCTGATGGCTGCATAGATGCTGCCGTTGTAAAGAGGTAGCTTGACTGCAGTATTGCTGTTGGCTGACTTTTGTGTTAGTGGGTTTCTATTGTAAAAAGTTATGGGGTCCCTTCAAACCTTGGTCTAAACTTAATAAAAAAAAAAGCGTACACGACTAAATATAATTAACAAGTTTAGAAGAATGGAACTAAATTGTAAATCAGATAATGTAGCAATATTTATATTTTAAATTTTTAAATACAGATAATCTATCAATTTGGCAAGCCCATGTAATGAAAGACACTTTTAATTGAATCTTCAATCACTTGTCCAAGGAATCAATGGTGCAACTCCAATGCAATTGACAAATGATTGGATGTCAACTATTACATCACAACCCCTGAGGATATGCTCCCGTTCAATGTATTGCAAACCATGTCTAAGTTAAGTGTACATAAAACCTACACAATTACTTCCCCCACTTTTATATAAAAAGAGAGAAAAAAAGCACAGCAATGGTAAAAATAAGAAATTACTAACAATAGAAGCGGGGATGGTAAAAAAATAGTGAAAGTATGAAATTACAAGTGGGTTTTGTTCAAAGAGATGAGCATCCTCCCAAGTCATTCTCCTCTTCTCCTCATGATAATGCAGAATCCTTGTTACAGAGTTGGAAAGGAGCTCTGTAGAGGTGGAAAAGGAATGTAGACAGTGGAATTTCTTCCACCTCATCAGTAATGGCTTCCCAGATCATCTTCTCTGCCACCTCAAGTTTGTCACTGCTGATTTCTTCTCATTGCCTCGCGAAGAAAAGAGATGCAATCATTATTTTTATTTTTTTAATAGATAAGGTAAATCTAAAATTTGACTTTTTCCAAGAAGGGAGGGTCATTTGTCCCCTGGTTAGTTAGGGGACATCATTTAACATCAACATTTCCTAAATTAACATCAAAATGTTTCTTGGTCATTTTAGAAACATTTTGTGTGTGATGAGGTTTAGGGGATGATGTGGGGGCATTTCCTAGGTGTTCCAACATCCTTGGAACAGCCCTACACTTGAAAAAGGATAGGGGATCCATCCTTGGGTTTCATTGTTCTATATCCAAACTGAATGTGTAGCAACTATTGGTCTGAGTGTGAGAGTATTCCCGTCGCCAAATAAATATTATTGATTGAATTTTGTGACAAAATGATGACACCAACAATTATAAGGAATAATTGATGTCATCTAGGCATATGTGGTTCTAAAAGGATGGTCTTATTGCCTAACCTTAAGTACACCTTTCTAATGAATAAATATAGACAACACATTAAGTATGCATGTCAATAATGTTTGAAATGTAGAATAAATTTTAAAAGTTTGCTTGCACATGTCCATAGCATAACTTCAAATTAACTAATTTACATTAGTTCAATCTATGCACCTTGAAGTAATGTGTAATGTAAAAATGATCCACATATATTATGGAATCAACATGTGGATTATACTTATTCTTACATGGACATTAAAATCATGAGCGCCAATATAAAATCCCTGAGGTGAAGAGTCAAATTAATATAATTTTGACAAGCCATGAATTGTTCCATTAGAAGACTTAATTTCTTTATGAATAATTTTATGTTCATTTATGTATGATAATGCCAACTATTGATTATGTGAAGCCTAATATGTCTTATATGACTGCTGTTCCAAATGGAATTCCCTGAAATGGTCTAATCAAGTAGACAATGGCCCTAGTGTAGAGGTACAAATTAGTTGAGTGATTGTTAACTATGAAAGTGGATACAACTATCTATCATTAGAGTCGTTCTAAAAGAAAGGACTTTATGTTGTAAGTGGTTCTCACATCAAGTGTTATTTGGATGGTGTGAGGCATAGGGGCTCACCATATAACTGTTGCACATTGCATGTCTCACAATAGCAAAGGGAAGTAGAAAAGAGCCATACAAAAGTACAAGTTGAAGAGGCCTAGACTCCAATATCATGATAAATTATAATCAAGCAATAAAAATATTGATAGTTGATGTGATTTATCTCCACACTCATTAGCTAGTTGATTGATTGATTGCATAGTTACCATGAGACTCATAGGCACTTGTCTCCTATACTGGGAACACATCCCCATCTTGGAGACTCATACAAGAACGTTTCCAGACATTAGGAGAATTTATATGAAGTTTTGTTGCATCTCTGTACGTCTCCTACAAGTATCCCTTGAAAATTGGGAAACTTCCTATAGAAGTTTCTCATATATGTTGTATAAACTAGCACTTGCACCTCAAGGAGGTGTAATGGTTATGCTGATTGCAAATTATAATTTTAAGTAATATGTTTAAGCAAATCAGTGGGCAAGTATTGACAAGGAGTGGTCACTGAATTTATCAATATTTTAACATTATCTATTCTCCTTATCTCCAAGGCAGTATCTGGGTTGCTGTTTCTATCAGCTTGTTGACAATCACTAACTATAATTGTGGCCAACATATAGTTAGCTGTGGTGGTGCCAAACTAAACCAAACATATTGCCTTATACATGGAATGCCCAAATCTTAGCTATAAACCTAAGGGAGATCCCCATGCTCTTTTTTCAAAACCAATGATACAGGTGTGTTCTAATTTTAAATCAAATGAAAAGGGTTTTGTTCACAAGAGAACGTTTTTAAAAAGTATGTAAAGACTGTCTCAAAGCATACATGTAAGGTGTTCAAATTTGTCACTGATTATTGTAATTGCATGTCAGAGATGACTTGGAAACTGGAAAACTGCAAGAGATGACTTCGTTGCTAAGATAACATGTTTGAAAATTGTTCAATGAATGCCTTTCTTTATTAATCCTTGGAGGTGGGCAGTGGTACCTTCATAATCATTAGAATGTTAGCCATCATGCATGCAATGTGCTTTCTAAATTGAAACTGGAAAACAGCAAGACATGACTTCATTGCTAAGATAACATGTTTGAAAATTTGTTCAATGAATGCCTTTCTAAATCAATCCTTGGAGTTAGGCAGTGGTACTTCCATAATCATTAGAGTGTTAGCCGTCATACATGCAATGTGCTTCTAAATCATATAAATTATATCTTAGCAAGTCTGTAAACCACTTTTACAGTTTAGATAATATGGAGAATGCTAATGGCAGAGGCAGAGGCAGAGGTGGACTGAGATGGGGAGGAGTGGATTGATGCTTCCCTAGTACTCAAATAAGTAGTGAAGTAGTTATTCAAATTCTTTTATAGCATTGAGTTTCTGAGATTGCTGGGCACATTAAAGAAGTATATATTGGATTGGAGCACAGAAGAAGATGAAGGAGAAGGTTTGCTCATCAATTATCTCATGCCCTGCCTTGTACATAGAGTCTAAAAAGTGTTACTGATATTTTTCACTGATTGAATCAACGATAGAGACCATAGTGAAAGACAGTGTTCCTCCATCTAGGTGCTTGCAATTTCATTGTGGAGCTTCTGTGTTGCCATGCTAGAGTTTATAAAGTTTTATAAAGGCATTTTTCAGAATCAAATCAAATAAGATATTTTTAATTCAAATTTGTGAGGCATATACAAAGGACTTTTTATTTCGAGTAGATCTTTACAACTGTGAACCACTGATTGTATCAACTGTAGTCTTATCTCAAATATTTTGGCAGTTTTTAAAAAATCAGGCAAAATAATATAATCCAGTGTGAAACGCTAAGTTGCCGGTTCGGGTTTGGGTGTGGGTGCGGGTACGAGAACCCAATACGTAGGTGCGTGATTTTTTTGGGGGGTTTGGGTGTGTATGGGTAAGTCTGTGTGTGTGTGTGTGTGTGTGTGTATATGTATATGTATATGTATCATATATACAAAAATAAGAGAAATATACAGAATTGTAAAACTAAATCATTGCATAGTATATATATATGTATATGTATATGTATATGTATACGTATATGTATATGTATATGTATATGCATATGCATAGGTATATGTATCATATACACAAAAAATAAGAGAAATATACAGAATTGTAAAACTAAATCATTTCATAGTATGATACTTGGTCATTGATCAATGCCAAATGCCAAAGATAAATACTAAATGCCAATTGATAGTTGAAAAATATTCAAATAAGCCATATCAATGATATCATATATGTCTATGTTCACGATTCTAATGAGAATCATTACATTGAATTACTGAATTACAAAATGAAAATGTAGATCATGAAACATGATCCAATGTCCAATGTTCATCAATCATCAAAGGGATTATCAAAAAAATCATCATCTGTGGGATTTTCAGCGGCTGCAAGTTCAAGATCATCATCATCATTAGAACCCAAAGCGGTTCCACTCGCATTAGATGCACCATGTGGTATGTCATCATCATCATCCACATCAACCATAGTGGCTCTAGCAAGATCCTGAATGGAGATCCTGAATGGTTGCATCCAAGTCGGTAGACTCGGGTGCTACATCCCAAAGCTTCACTGACCCCTCCTTGTATTGGGGATCCTTACGTGACAGAAGGCGCAAATTGCTATGAATATACACCAAGTCTTCAGCTTTTTTGCAGCCAACCGGTTAAGCTTCATTGAGTGGATAAAGGAGTATGTACTCCAATTCCATTCAGCGGCAGAAGAGCTTGCAACCTGGAGAGAAAGCCAACAAAATAAAAAATGCAAGATAAATTCAAGAATGTTAAGTGTTAAATTCTATAATACAAGTGGCCAAAAAAACAAACTTACTTGTGAGAGGATTTCAATTGCAATAGGTTGGAGGTACATATAATCTTGACCATGGAGGTACCACCATGTAATAACATCCATTTTGGATTGTTCTTTGACAACACAAGGCGAAAGGTTTTTTCCTGAGACAAACAATCCAAAATCTGTCCCAACACTTGACTCCACCTCAAGAGTCTACTAAATGCGCTCTTGTACCCATTAGAAACTTCACAATCTCTACATGGTGGCACTCTACCTGAGATTGCAAGTACTCGTGAGCTATTGTACCTGGGAGATAGGGCATATGCAAGGAGGTGCAATGGTGTGGTCATCTTGTTCCAACGATATAGAACAATGGCTTCCACCCTTTTGTAAAAGGTGTCTTCAGGATCATTCTCTCTCCCTAAGTCACAAGGTCCAAATTCGAATTCGAGTTCGACAACCATGAAATTCAAATGAAGTTCGGCAAGGGTAAAAATTCAAAAAAAAAATCGTATTAAATTCGCTTCATATAAATTTTATTTATTATTAAAAATAAGTAATATATCCAATAAATTATCAAAATAGTTAACATCGCTAAATAGATTTGAAATCATTATGAAAGGATGGCACATTTATTGAATTCTGATTAAGTTTGCCTTCATATAAATTTTATTTATTATTAAATATAAGTAATATATCCAATAAATTATCAAAATAGTTAACATGGCTAAATAGATTTGAAATCATTATGAAAGGATGACACAATTATTAAATTTATAACGTAAGGAACATGTAAGGAATTTTTATTTACATTTGTTGAATATTAGCTTAAAATCTAAATTGATTGCTTTAATATGATATTTTAATTTATTAAATGGTGATAAAAAATTCTAGAAATAAAATAATATTAACTTTAATATTTATATAATAATATTTCATTTTTAGCAATTAAATAAAATATGAGACAAAATTTAGGAATAATATTCTAAATCTAGTATTAAACTTAAAAATCATCTTATAAAACATTTATAATAATATTTACTTTTTAATATAACACTTTAAAATAATAATATTATTAAATACCTAATTAACTAAAATGAAAATCTATAACTTTTTAAAATATATATCATTCTATTATTATAAATTTAATATAAGATTTTAAAAGATTTGATTTATAGATTACACGACTATTAATACATATATATTAATGTAATACGAAATAAACTATAGAAGTCATAAAAATAAAAATAAATAGCCTAAGCTTCACAGCAGAACAAAGCCGAGGACGGGCAGTGGATAGAGGTAGGGAAGAAGCGATTCAGCCTCAACAGGGAAGGGGTGATTCTGCAAGGGCAGTAGCAAGGATTAAATTCAGCCTTTGGAGTTTCCCTATCCAAAACGTAGTCAGCATTCAGGTCGCCAGGAAAACCACAATCCGCCAAAGATTTCTCTCTAACTTAGCCGCTCAACACTCATATTACCAAATGAACACATAAATTGCAAATTTGCAAGTAAATCACCCAGAAATTGCCATCGACTTCAATAAATTTGTGCGTACAAAGGGGGCGAGAACAACCGTTTATAGAAAAGAATGGGTGGGAAAGCTGTAAATTTTTAGAAACTTTAAAAATAGCATTTTTTAGATGTTTACTGTGATGAAAAAAACTGCCGATTTTTCCGCACGAATTAAATGGCGAACATTATTGATTTTTTTAGAAATATTTGAAATTCGGGAAAATCCGAACTTCATGCTTCATATTCGCCGAATGTTGTGACTTAGCTCTCTCCTTTGTATTACCACTTTTATTTTCTCCAACATCGTGTCCATGCTATAGACATCCCCCAAGCATGGTTCATCTGTATTAGCAAACCGAAGCATGGGCATGATAGGTTCGGTGAATTCCAATACGTATTCCACACGAACCCACCAATCATCATCCAAGATCAATGTCTTGACCTTTTGGGCCCTCTTTGAATTTGATTGCTTCCAGATACCCCATTGGTTGCTAATAACCATCTGACCCAATACCTCTTTCACCTTCACAAGTCGTCTCACAACAATTGTGTGAGATGCAAACTGGGTCTCAGCAACCTAAGAACATGTTAATAGTAAGTTAATATCACAAAAAATATTTTATTCAATTCTGTAAAACATGACATAAATGAAACTAAATAAATTAAATTTTAAAATTTACCTTCGATAATTCCAATCTTGAAATTTTTTTGAAAATTGCTTGTGACATATGGTGGTTTGTCACAAACATCTGGATCTCCTCAACCTCCTGGTATATTTCTTTCACCCACTCTATTTGGGTGCCAATTACCCGCATCACCAAATTGAGTGAGTGTACGATGCACGATGTCCAAAAGATGTGCGCATATCTAGCCTCTAGCAAAGCACCTGCAGCCCTGAAAACTTTTGCATTGTCCGTAATTACTTGGACAACATTTTCATTACCCACCATCTCTATGGAGTCAATGAGAATCCTGGAAATGAACTCTGCATCTTTCTCTTCCCCTTCACAGTCAACCGCCCTCAAAAACATTGCCCCCTTGGGGGACACTGCAATAACATTGATCAATGGACGGTTTTTGCAATCTTTCCATCCATTGGAAACAATAGATACACCTGTTTGAACCCAAGAATCTCTAATTGGTTATTGGTTTTAGTTGGGCCTCTACAAATTTCCTCTCTTTTTGCAATAAGGTGGTATCCACCTTTTCATGCCCAAGACCTCTGAAACCAGAAGGTGCATTATTTATTGCTGACACCATGTCCCTCCGATATGGTAATCTCGCCAAGTTGAATGGAAGACCATTGGCATAGAGGCAACATGCAATTTTTTCATCAACAATATCTCTTGCCTCATTTTAAATGCCCTCTCCAATGGACCTCTTTTGCGGGTGGGGATTTGTGGTTCTTCATCTTCATCCTCGTAGAGGGCATAGGCAAGAAGGGATATTTGGAGGCCGTAACTAGTTGAGAGGGTAATGCCATTGTTTTTTTTACCAAAACTATAACCACTTTGTTTTCCTTTTGCAATCAATTTGTCAGCATCTTCTTGTTCTTTTATAAATCCTTCTATTTGTATAGTAGACAACCCCTTCTTATCTGGGCCCTCACACATTAATCCCTTTACCCCCAAAGCCCATAAATTGAAGTTTCACTCGGTAATAGGAGCTATTATATTGTGCATTGCAAAAATTACACTTCCAAATAAACCCCCCACCTCCAGGAAGTTGTGAAATTCTTGTGGTATGTCTTCATAAAGGAGATCCTTTATCAATTCTGAATTTTTGACTTCCCTCCCCACCCACTGAGCCTTTGACTAATAGCCATTGTTGCAATTTATAAAAAAAAATGAAAAAAAACATACTTGAAAAACTTCTTCACAAACTTGAAAAAATCCATCAAAAACTTGAAAAAATTCATCAAAAGACTAAAGAATAGGGTTTAAATGCATACCTTAAACACTTAAATCTGCTTTGTGGAAATTATTTGGCACTCCACAATCAATCTCCTTCAAATACAATCACCTCACTTCAAACTGGCAAGATGGGGAGAAAATATTGTGAGAGCAAAATGAGAGGTAAAAATGAAATCTGTGTTTGAAGGCCTCATATTGAGCCATTTTAGGGTTAGGAATAAAAAAGAATTAAAAAAAATGTTTTTTATTTAACTTTGGGCCCACTTTTTTTAAGTTGGGCCATGGGTCCGTCTGGGTGGCCCGGGTCCATGTTGGGTGCGCACAAGGTATGTGCCCAACACTGTGGGTGCGCACAAGTTCGCAGGTGTGCGAACCCTGGCACACCCACAGTGTTGGGAGTGCACCCTATGAGCACCCAGCACGTACCCACAGATGCACCCAAACCCGGTGCGTACCCGCACCCGATTCAGGGCCTGTGGGTACGAACCCTACAACACAGGTGAAACATACTTAATTCTAGGCATGAATGCCCACATAAAAAGCCTACTGGCTAAGCACACTGATTTTTCTTTAAGTATTGATATGTGGTTGACAAAAGCTAAAAGAACTAAAACATATACACTAATAGATTTGTAATTTTCTATGTTTTAGATAAGAATTAAAAAAAAATTTGGGTGGTAGAAAATTTGCTTATTTACTCCCAAAAAGGTAAGAATATGAAAAGAAACAATCATTAGGTTTAACATGTGTATATGCATTGAAGTTTTATCAATTCTTGTAAAATATAGTCATCTGTGAGAACCCCCATACCATGTTTTTTATATTATAATTAATCTTTGCTTTTGTTGATAACTATTTGAATCCTGTAAACTGTTAGTTTTTTTTTTTTTAACATCAGAAGTATTTTACATACTTTAAAGTTGCATATCCATTGTATGATTATTTTACATTCTTCTAAGTATTCTAGATTCTTTAAAACTTTTCGAAAATGGTGTGTATTGAATTCATCCTTGTCTTCCAGACTAGTACCAATATCCACCCCCATCTCTTGGTACCTATGGTTTATTGTCACAAGTTTTGACATCATGAGCTATATATGGTTAAGGGACAAGACCATGTATGAGGCGCTTCTGTCTACTTGGATTGAAAGCAATGCCCTGTCACCAAAATCATGATATTGTTATGTACCAAAACCTTGATCATTGATACTTGATCTCTATCATAGCCATTACTTAGCTGATGAAGTATTTATTATACACAGTCTCGTTTGGCTATTGATTGAAGCATACTATGAACTAGGTTTTGAGGAGTTATTCATTATTTCTGTATCAGTTAATACCTACTTGGATTCGAGACAATATGTTATATGATCATACTTACTATGTCCATTGGAGAAGTGACTACAAGAGATGTTTGAGATAGCCACATATTGCATGCTCCAAATCAATCATTAATGATGATGTATCACAAAGCAATGCCCAACGGGTTGATTTAAATAATACGAGATTTTTCCCAAAAACTTATTCTCAAATTTATGGATTGTAGAAGCTTGCGATCTTTAACATAAATTCCATCGCTGTGGATTCATTTCATATGGTTTAAAATCAAACAAAAACTAGTATACGTGTCTTCATCAATTGAGTTCTTTGTATCAGATCTGTCATTTCTATTTGGATTTTTGTTGTTGCTTCGTTACATGCCGATCAATCAATGTACATTTAATGATAATGCTAGTCCCATATTAGGGTATACCCACACCTTAATTATAATAAGTATGTCCGAATTTTATTTTAACATATTACTAAGCACTAACAACTATGTCCTGACAGTCATAAATCTACCCAACTCATTCACAACAAGTGTTGCTATTGCTTGTGTATCTAAAGATGTAGATTGCCATTTTTAATATCAATGTTATAATGACTATATTTCAACTTCGGTTCATATGTATAGTAGGCTTTATTAATAATTTTATTCTAAGCAACCAAATAAAGGTATTTTTATAACATCTCAAGCCAGATTACTCAGTTTTAAGGAACCTTGCATGTTCTTTATCTTGGGTTCATAGATATATGCATAATCTGGGTGATGTGTATGTTTGCATGTTTGTGCGTGTGTGTGCATGCATATGTATAGTATACCCACTGGCATACATGTACATATTTATGTATTATGAGAAGTAACCTTACATCTACCTCAACCATAAGAACAGGACAGAGTCCTAAACATATTCTAGCAACCTAAATCAAAACTATGTCTACATGAACAAGAGAATATAAATAGCAGTCATGTCATCTGCAACTAGTGCATGCTATTTCCTTTGATAGGATACTTTCATCTTCCAAAGTAGTTTTAGATTTTCTCCATATAATTTTGATTTACTTACTGAAGATGTCATGCTCATTTACTCCTTGAGGAAGAGCTAACGTGAGACTTAACTAACTTTTAAGTATATTAGAAACCCTGTCTTGGCTACATTTTTTTTTATTGTATTTAGATTTTTCTCTAGTAGGCTGTGTCAGCATCACAGAGATGTGGCTAAACCAAAGCAAAAGAAAAAGAAAAAATATAGGCACTTTCAGGTTAGTTAAAGATGACTGAATTTGTGTACATTACGTCAAACTCATAAAAACAAATTTGCAAAATATGGATTACTATTCTTACACTGAGGTTCATTGAGGTATTCAATAGATGATGGACAAGTCAAAGCTGTACAAAGTCCTAGGCCCTGCATCAACAATTTCATCATGAGTGGACTTTCTAGAATCTTGTGTCAACAAAGATTTGTCCGAGACTGTTTATTAACAAATAAATAGAATGTTTAAATAGCCAGGCAACCAACCTTCTGGATAAGAGTTGATTTCTTTGGTTTTCCTGCGTACTTGTGGCCTGTCATTTGTAACCAGTCTTCCTGGATTTCCTTCCGAGTAAGGACGAGATTTAATCTTGGGAGCTTCAGTGGTGGAGCTGGAGGCTCCTCTGGAGCCAGCCTTTGTGCTACTCTTCTTGACCTCTTTGTACCCTTTCCATTCGGTTGATTTGTTGGTGGCAATGTCTCCAGTTCAGTGTTCCTACTGACATAGACAAACATCAGATGAAATTTTATAAGATGGAGTCTATGTTCTCCTCTAAGATATGCATGTAAGTGACCAAAAGAACTTATATTCCTTGCAGATTTCTCATTTATTAGAAAATATCATTTTGCATATTGTGATAATAATAATAGAGGCCCCCGTTCTAGTTTTATAACTTTGTATTTAAATTCAAACTCAAATTATTGAGGTGTATTGTGTGAGTTAGAGCATAAAGCAAACCCTCCGGAACTTCAGGCAGCATTAGATTTCTATCAAGCAGTCTTCTCATTAAATATGCATTTATGCTGATATAATACCATTTTAATAAAACTAATTTCAGTCAAACACGTTTGAGATGTCTCATGATATGTTTTAAATTGTTTGGCTTAATTGATATTGACCTGTCTTCGAAAGTACTACTGCAAATAATGTATCATTAATTGTACTAATGTGGATCACCTCATAATTACTTATAGACCTAATTCTCATTTACATCAAACAAGTTAAAAAGAGTCTTATTGCTTTAAATCAGTCACACGACCTTCATCATTCCACATCCTTCATTTCTGTCAAGGACATATTTTGAATTACTTTGTTGGAACAAATAGATTTGTACTTCAAGCATTGAATGGTAATATGAAATGATAAGCAGCCCGTCATCTTTAGGACATGATCAAAGCATTCTTTTCCATTCCAAACAAACACTGTCAAAGCCTGTTGTCAATACAAATTGGCTGTAAGTTTAAATTATATGCACAACTATTTAAAAATGATCCAGTTAAAAAAGCTCTTGCCTACAGATGTTAATATCATCCTTTAAATGGCTCAGCAAGTATAATGCAGCTAATTGTAAGGTAGCTTTTGAGTTATTTAAGTGCTATAAAAGAGACGGGGAGGATAAAATTTAACCTTTCTAAAGCACCAATAAATAAAGATTCAAAAACTACTTCTACGAGGTCTTTTGCCCAAAAATTTCTATAATTTTATTTAAACAAAATACTAAAGCATTGCTTTACATAAAAGAAACTGCTGAAAAGACGAGAAGATGGAAATAGCATTCTTGATTCGAGCCTGAAGATGTTTGGTTGTAGTATTATCCAAGGGCAGAAAATGGAAATGCTCTGAGGGTAGAGAAACAGCAAATGGACAAATTTCATTATAATTGTGGTGGTGTCCAGTTTGTGGTACTGATGTTAGCAGCACAGTCACATCCTTTGATAAGGACTGCCAAATTCTAAAGAAAGTTAAACAATAGCCTGCAAGAGTCTATTAATTTTGCATATTTGGAATCCAACGTTTCTATATAGAGAAAATCAGCTTGAACTTGTAGCTTGAGAGAGAAAATTCTGGAAAAGCTTGGGAGCATGGCTCAATCAGGCCACTGTTTTGCAGTCAATTGAAGAAGTCGGGGGTGTAAACTTCGTCTAGTGTACTCTATGCTAGGCAAGTAAATAAATTTGCAAATGCTGTAAAACCTATGGGGATTTTACACTGATTTATTTCAGAGTATGAAATGGAAATAAGCAATGTGTAAGTATTAGAGATGCCAAGGGTCTATAGGGTGTGACTACAGACTCAGTTTTAAGAAGTTCTCAGGCACCAGGGGGAAAAGTTAAATAAATTGTGAGAACTATAAAGGCACTAGAATAAATGAAGCTACAAGAAAGATATTGGCACAAAAAAGGTACACTAAGAAGAGACAATCATAGAGCTGGACAATGGGGCTTTAGTCTCCAAAATGGATTCCAATAGCATGTTGTTTGAAGCTTCCAGACAAATCCAACAATGAGCATATGTAGAGGCAGCGAGAAGGTGCAAGAATGTCAAAGCTAAGAGATGATAAGAAATGATCATGACAATTTAAAGAATAGAAGGGAATCATTAATAGTGTGTAAAATCCCTTGGAATTTGGGTAATAATGTATAGGAGTGGTTTAGAAAAGAAAAACTCCATTGGAGTCAGCTTTTCAAATCTTCTTCTACAGTTCAAAACTCAGGGTCACAATTTCAAATGCATTGCCATCTGGGGCACCAACGCAATTGCATTAGCATATTAACGGGGACATGCTTGCAGAAATGCATAAGGATAATCAGAAATGTAAATAGGATTGCTTTGCATTTGTATTACTGGGATAACGGATAAGAAAACAGGAAAATGAAACCTAAACATGCTATGGGAATAGACACTAGAATGAGTGCATTACATAGAGTGGTAGTTGCAAAGTAGGTAATTTCTGATCATTTTGCCCCAACTTTACTGGGTTCATGTACTAAGTGATATAATATGCTAAAGTAAATATATAAAATAAAATGCTTAAAAAGAATGGCATAAACTGAAATCCCACGAATTGGAAATTATACTGGATAGTGGAAAAAGGATGTGTATAACTGCCAGGGTCTTACCCTAGTCTTTGCATTATTTCCAATAAAATTGCTTATCTACAAGACAAACACATAAGGGAAAGTACTCAATGTTCATCATGGAAAAGTAAAGCATATAGAAAATAAATCGTATTTATATCTATTAGCTACATTATAAAATAACAGTCAGGTGAAAGAAGGAAAAATAATTTGGCACAAAGTTTGGGATATGCTGAAAAAATAATATTTGAAAGAGGAGTTGGTACGTGGAAAAAGTAGGAAAAACAAGAAGACCAGGCTGAGCCAAATATAAAATGAAACATGGCGCAAGGGCCACAGCAATTTGAGTGCAGTGACTACTAAATAACTAGAACAGAAACAACAAAAAATTGGTTCAATGACCAAGAGTCTCACTAGATGAAAGAGAATGAGAATTGGGCACAAAAGGGAGGGATGTGGTGGTAACAACAGTGGATAGGGTAGGCATGGCAGGTTTAGGAGCTTTCATGAAAGGTTGCAAGGGGTCCACAACGTCATCAAGTACGCCAAGAAATGTTGTAGGAGAAGCTAAGAAGTCAGATGGGGTAAGAAGTCTGGGTTCATCTATTGAAAAGGAAGTTGGGGAGAAAATTATTTACAAGGCGAAGTTTGAGAGGAGTGGAATGGAAATGGGAAGAAGGTTATAGAATAGAGGCAATGCTAGGAGTGGGAAGGTAGAGATAAGGTGAAGGAAGGAGGGATAGGCCTAGGTTGGGGTTCTTTATTCTTGTTTTTGTTTGACGCTAAGGTGCGTTTAGATGGGGTTTGCATTTATGATGTAGTTTGAGAGGAGGTTGAAGTTGAGGTTGAGGTGTAGAGTTGGGAGGATATTGAAGTCTAGGCGGTTTGGGAGGATGGTGAGTAGGTCCAAGAGGATAACTGTTAGGTCTAAGTCTAGATCTAGGTCTAAGGGGAGGTAGTACAACAAGGTTAGGATAGCTAGGCACAAATAGATAGATGTGAAGGCCTTGAGTAGCATACAACCCAAGAGTCTTAGGCTCAAAAGGACAAATGGCTTGAGAAGAGTGTCAGCCAGAATACAAGCCTTTTGATCAATGCATATGGAGGAATTGAAGGCTTTGTAATGAAAGAATCAATGCAAAAATGGCCAAGCTTAATGATGGGTTGGTATTCATGACATGTGATAGTGACCACCTCATTTTCATAAACAAATTTGAGGCACTAGCAGAGCACAAAAGGAATGAACTGCATAGCATAAAACCAAGGATAACCCAAGAGTGTTATAAACCAGTTAGAAGTAGGGATAATATGATAGAGCACTTCTAAACATTTATGATCAACTATAATGGGAAGAGTTATGCAATCCAATGTGTTAATAAAAATGCCATCATAGCATTTCAGCAATAACTCCAATGTAGCATAGGAGTCCTAGTTGCAATGGCAATTATATAAGTGCTCTTTAATTACCATATTCAAAGTGTGGTTTAGATCTATGAAAATCAAATTAATATACATGTTTAAGACTAACTCTTCATTATACAAAGGTCCTTTATACCCATTGTTAGAGATCTTATCAGGAGAAAAAGTAAAGAGAGTAGAAGTATGAGTAGAAGACGGTCCTCATGTCAATGGCACCAATCATTCCCAAAAAGTAAAAAATATTAGGAAATGTACTAGTTGTAAAAGGAACAACAGAAAATGAGAATAATATTGAATCAATGTGTTTAGTACTACTATGTTGAGAAAAAGGGTTAATGAAGATCTATAGTTTTGGCAACTGACTTATTTTCCTTGTCATTGTGAACCTCGACACGTATAACATTGAAATTGATAAAATCTTGTACTTGGTGTCTAAGGCACATACACTTTTTAGTTTTGTGGCTTGAGACATGATGGTATTGGTAGTAGGCTTTGGTATCATACCCCTTGGAAGAGGGAGAAAAGTATCCAAGGGACGTGTGGGATGAAGCTGAAGATAGTTGTTCGATAGAAGTTGATGGGAGGAAAAAGAGGAGAGAGTTCATTAACTATGTGAGGCAATGAGAGTTCTGAGGTTTAATAGACATTCCAAGAGAAGAATGAGAAGGCACAACATCTGCCTAGTTTTTGTAAGGATTAGGAGAGAAAGAGTTGTTCTTCTTAAAAGGCTTTCTAGGATATTTGGAGAAGCTAGGAGAATAGGAGATAATGATTGGATCTAGTCAATAGTGTTCTCATAATCCCACAAGGTTGCACAAAGGTTTAGAAAATAAGCATACTTCATGAAGAGAATCTTATTTCGGATATTGGCTAGGAGCCTGCCCATTAAGACACACCGGATGTTTCTATCAAGGAGAGGGTAAGAAGTCTAAGAAAGGATGGATAGTAGAGAAGCACAAAATTTGTCATTTGATCTTGGTGGTGCCTTGTTTCCAATGGAAAAGGTTTGTAACACTTATTTGCATGCCATATTTGAAATTAAAGTGCTGCAAGATCATTGAATGAAACAATATAATTGTACGACAAGAGGTAAAACCACTCTAAAGAATGATCTTTTAGAGTGTGAGGAAAAAAGTTCACAAACGGTGATCATCACAGATTAAGTTAATGCAAGTGGCATTAAGTGATTACACATGCTTTGGGGTGTCCCTTTTATTTTTATACATTCCAATCCGATAAGCCACAAACATAGGTGGGAATGGATAAGAAATAATATCAACTAAGAGAGGGTTGTTATGAAGGTTCATGATTGCCTCTAGGTGGGAAGAAGAGGGAATAGACACAAGTTGGTGTCATTCCCACGTTCCAAAGGAGGTGAGCGATAATTGCAGAGAGGGAGGAGCAAAGTTGATAGAAGAATTAATGGAGATTGCTAAGGCATTGCTAGGAACAATATAATTCTAGGTCATCAAGAGGTAAGTAAGAGGTGTAGAGGTAAGAATGTAGGAATAAGTAGATTGTAGTGGGGTTGAGAAAAATGGGTTGGGACATAGGATAAGTGAAGGGGAGAGGCGGCTGCAAGGGTAGCACAAAGGTGTACTAGGAAATAGGTTGAGATGTGTAAGTCATAGCAACAAAGGTCTCACAAGGGTGTTATAAAAAGAAAATGTGGAGTGAGGGTTTGGAAAATGGAATGATTAGAGGGTGGTCTTAGTGGAAAAGTAGGAATTATGCATGTGGGTGGTATCATTAGGCATGGCAATGGAGAGCTAAGATTGGGAAGGATGGGATGGTGGAGGGGTAAGAAGGACAAAAGTGGAGGTAGATGGGGCATCAAAAGAAAAGGTGGAAGCACCAATAGGCTACGATAGGGTAGAGACATAAGAGCAACAACATGAGCATTTGGCTAATGCACTGCAAAATGTCCAAGCTCTTAGAATGACAAAGGAGCCTAGTACACTACACATCAACAAGGGAAAGGAATTGCCGCCATTCTCAAAGGTGGTAACTTGACCTTTGAGAAATTGCAAGTGATTAGCAAGTTTATGATGTTTGGCAAAAATTCAACTTAGGCAAGGAAGGCCTCATGATCAAAGTGATCAACCAAAGAGGAGGTGAAAGGATATAGATCTTGAGGGTTGGTAGGAAGAGGCATGTTGGGATTGAGGAACACACTACGATGAAGGTGAAGGGAGCTAGGGCTAGCAAGATGAGAACTACAATGAGTGGGGATCATGAACAAGAAGACAAGTAAGGAAAAAGACTAAGTTACCGGAGGCGCAGGTGCAGGCCTCGGAGGCGGAGGCAGATGCGCTGGGAGGCAAAGGCGCCCGAAAGCCCATAGGGAGCGTAAAATCTCCTTGTGGATGCCTTTGGATGCGCATCCCTGCACATCCAAAGGCATCCACAGGGAGATTTTACGCTCCCTGTGGGCTTCCGAGGGCACCCAAATGCACAGAGAAAAAAAAAACTTTATAAAGTGAAAAATTTTCACTTAAAGCATGTGCTAGAAACCATTCTTTATTATTATTTTTTACCACTAAACCCTTAAACGACCCTAATAGAAGTCATTCATTGCTTTTGCATCTCATTTTGTTTGCTATTTCGCTCTCTTCTCATTTGGTGTCCATTTTGGCATTTTGAAGGGCAAGTGATTATTTTCAAAGAGAATTGTTCGTGGGGTGCCAGATAGCTTCCACTAAGGAGATCTAAGCATCTAAGGTAAGCATTTGACCCTATTCTTGAGTCTTCAAATGATTTTTTTTGAGATTTTGATGATTTTTTTCAAGTTTGGGATGAAATTTTTCAATTTGTTTTCCAAATTTTTTTTATTAAGAAATAAAGAAACAAGTTTAGCTCTTTGTTTTAATGTTTTTATATCTTTTTTTGCACTTGTATGCTTGAATTTTTTAGTTTTTTTCTTACTTCATTTTTTTAATTTCTTATAATAGCAAGAAATCAGATTGCATTGTGCAAGAATGACCGGTAGTGAAAGTTTAGTGGGAGGGCAAGGAGCCGATAAATTTAAAATTGATGTAGGATCTCCTTTATGGAGACATACCACAAGAATGTCACAAATTGCAGGAGGTGGGTCATATATTTGGAAGTGTAATTATTGTGATAGTAAACCATTTAATAGCTCATATTCTCGAGTTAAACTTCACTTTATGGGCCCTGTTGGTAAAGGGATGGGAATGCGCAAACGCAAACATAAGATGGGGATGTCTCCTGCACAAATAGCAGAATTTGTAAAAGAACAAGAAGAGGCTGATAGATTGGTTAAAAGAACAAAACAAACTTCTTATGTTGGTCCATCTAGAAAGAAAAAAATGCAATTACCCACTGAATTAGTTGTATCCTCCAAACATCCATTCTTGCCTATACCGGAAGTGGAAGATGAAGAAGTAGAAATTAACACCCGCAAAAGAGGTCCATTGGACACGGCATTTAAAATGGAGGCAAGAAACATTGTTGATCAAGCCATTGCACGTTGCCTCTATGCCAATGATCTTCCTTTCAACTTGGTGAGATCACCATATTGGAAGGAAATGGTATCAGCCATCAAAAGTGTACCGGCTGGTTACACAAGTCCTAGGTATGAAAAGGTGTGTACCACCATATTGCAAAAAGAGAGGACTGTTATAGAGAAATCTCTTCAACCAATTAGAGATTCTTGCATTACTTCGGGTGTTTCTATTGTTTCCAATGGATGGAAAGATACCAGAAACTGTCCATTGATTAATGTTATTGCAGTGTCCCCCAAAGGGGCAATGTTTTTGAAGGCAGTTGATTGTGAAGGGGAAGTGAAGGATGCACAGCTCATTTCCAGAATTCTCATTGGGTCCATAGAGATGGTGGGCAGTAAGAATGTGGTCCAGGTAACCACAGACAATGCAAAAAATTGTAGGGGTGTAGGTGCTTTGGTTTAGGGCCGATATGACCACATTTTTTGGACACCATGAACCGTACACTCCCTCAACTTGGTGATGCACAAATTGGCACTCAAATAGATTGGGTGAAACAAATATACCAAGAGGGGGAGGAGATCCAGATGTTTGTGATGAACAACCAAATGTCACAATCAATATTCAGAACTTTCTTGAAATTGGATTTGTTGAAGGTAAATTGTAATTACTAAATTAAATTTATTTATTTAATTTGAATAATTTTTGTCATGTTCAATTATCAAATTGTATATGAATTTGCTTAATATTTATTGACATATTGTTATTAACTTACTTAGGTTGTTGAGACCCGATTTGCATCTCATACTATTGTTAGGAGACGACTTCTCAAGGTGCAAGAGACATTGAGCCAAATGGTTATTTCCAAGCAATGGGGTGCATGGAAGGCTTCACATTCAAAGAGGACCCAAAAGGTCAAGACATTGGTCTTGGATGACAATTGGTGGGCTCGTGTGCAATATGCATTGGATTTCACCGAACCTATCATGACTGTGCTCCGATTTGCTAATACATATGCACCTTGTTTGGGGGATGTCTATGATGGCATGGACAAAATGGTAGAGAAGGAAAAATTGCAATGCAAAAACATGAGAATGGCCCCATAGAATGTGAAACCTTATGCAATAAGGTGGAGTCAATCATTCATCATCGTTGGGAAAAGATGACCACCCCATTGCACCTCCTTGCATATGCCCTATCTCCGAGGTACTATAGCAAGAAAGTACTTTCTATGCCAGAGAGATTAGCACCATATAGAGATGAAGAAGTTGCAAATGGGTGCACGAAAGCTTTTGAAAGACTCTTCCCACATGAAGAAGTGCAACCAAAAGTTAGGACAGAATTGGCTTGTTTGTCTTAGGAAGAAATCATAGTCCAACAGCTATTAATGACTAATACGACATGGAAGCTATCACATGGTGGTACCTCTATGGTCAACCATATAAGTATCTGCAACCTCTTGCAATCAAGATCCTCTCACAAGTAAGTTTTTTTTTTGTTTTTTTTACCACTTGTATTATACAATTTAGTACTTAACATTCTTTAATTTACTTTGCATTTTTATTTTTAAATTTTGTGAACATTGTCCAGGTTGCAAGTTCTTCTGTCGTTGAACGGAATTGGAGTACATACTCCTTTATCCACTCAGTGAAGAGTAACTGGTTAGGCTCAAAAAAAGCTGAAGACTTGGTTTATATTCATTGCAACTTACATCTTTTGTCACGTAAGGATCCAAACTACGAGGATGTGGCAGCAAAGCTTTGGGATGTAGCCCCTGAGTGTGCCAACTTGGATGCAACAGTTGAGATTCTTTCTAGACTCACTATGGATTATGATGATGATGATTACATCCTGACACATGGTGCATCTAGTGCAAGTGGAACCGCTTTGGGTTCAAATGATCTTGAACTTGCAGCAGCTGAAGATGAAGATGATTTTTTTGAGAATCCTTATGATTCTGATTAGTGAATCCTGATTGATGAACATTGAATTATGAACTACATTTTGATTTTGTAATTGTAACGATTTTCTGATTTTCATTGAAATCGTGAACATAGACATATATGATATGGCTTATTTGAATATTTGTGAACTATCAATTGGCATTTAATATTTATCTTGATATGATTTAATTCTGTATATTTCTGCATTTTTGTGTATATATATATATATAAACGCACCCAAAATCCCAAAAAAAAAATTCACGCATCTGCGTGCCGGATTCTCGTACCCGCAGCCGAATCAGTAACTTAGGAAAAAGAGATCAAAAGGTTTTAGTTTGAATATTTTTTAAAAAGAAATGTCTGTTAAGTGTAAGATATTGTTTATGTTTGAGAGGAAGGTTGTAAATCATTCCATGTCAAATTCACAAAAATGTAAGTTTGTTTTTTAATTATTTAAGTGATAAAGAGATGTGGAAGATGAAGTTTCACGCTTGTAATACACAATAAATGAGGATTCAAAAATTACTTCTATGATGTATTTTTCCTAAAGATTACCATGATTTTCTTTAAATGAAATAATAAAGCTTAGCATTATATAACGGAAACTACTAAAAAGGACAGGTGGTGAAAGAAGTGCCCTTAATTCAAATGCTGGAAGCCGGGAAGTGAGCAAACGAGTTCTAACTTCATGAAGTACTATCTAGGTACAAAAAACGAAAGATGCTCAAAGTGTAAAGAAATAAAAATAGGCCAAATTTCCAAAAGACTGCAGTAGCATCTGGTTTGCAATTTCAAAATCTACAACATACTTGCATCCTTTGATAAGTTGACTACCATATTCTGAAGACAGTTGCATGATGGCTTGCAATTGTTTATTGTACATGCATATCTAGAATTTAATGTTTCTGTGTAGAGAAAATAAGCTCAAACTTAAAGCTTGGGACAAAAAAATTGTTGGGATTGCTTCAGAACTTGGCTCAGGGCCCTTAATTGGTACATTTCCAACCCATTGTAGTTAATGAAAGAAGTTGGGGTGGGTGAACTTAGTCTAGAGTATTCTGTGCTAGGTGAGTAAATAAAATTACACAAGCTATAAAACATGTGGTATTTCTAAAGCATGTGAGGTGCTCTAGTGTACATAATGGAAATAAGGGTAGTGGAAGTAATGGAGAATCCATGGGGCTATAGGTTGAGACTATAGATTTACTTTTACGAAGTTATCATTGTGGTAGGAAAAAAAGTTACAGACTCATGAGACAACAGAATAAACAAAACTATAGGAAAGATATTGGCTGAAAGAAGATGGCAATAGAATGTGGAGCTCCTAGTCTCCAAAAATGGGTTCCAATAGCATGTTGCTTCAAGCTGAAAGAGAACTCAACTGTGGGTAGAAATAAGTGGAAGTTACAAGATGTGAGAATGCAAAAACTAAGAGATGATAAGAAATGACTGTGCTGATTTCAAAGAATAGAAGGGGATCATTAATAGAGGGCAAAATACATCACAATCAGAAGGTGGTACAAATAGAAGCCACTTAAAAGGGCAAAGCACCACTGGAGCCAACTTTTCAAATGTTCTTGTATGGTTCAAACTTAAAAGTTCAAACCAGTGCAACACCACTGCAAACTCATTCCAGCCACAAATGCATTGTCTTCAAGAACAACAATGCAATTCCATTAGTGCCTTAGCCGGGACAGGCTTGCAGAATCATAAAAGAATTAACAAAAACAAAAATTGGCCTACTTAGCATCTATATTATTGGGATAATGACTGAAGAAATGGCTAAATGAAACCTAAACATGCTAAGTGAACGCACACTAAAATGAGTGTATCCTACAGAGTGGAAATTGCTAAGTAGGAAATTTCTGACTCCACACTAATGTATCTGAGAACTGCTATGGAAAAACATTTACCAGGTTGTTAGTGCTTTCTTTCCAAACTGCTATAAGCAAGCACACTATCTTCCATTACTGTAATTAGCAACAAACTAAAACTATTGACCTACAGTCTGCTTCAGTAGATTGGACATTTTAGGGATGATCCAAGATTTCAATTTGGAATTTCATAGCCTGTAGAAGAAACTGAAGATTAAGAATTGGTATTTCATGTTGTCTTTCAAAAGAATTTGTTTTATAGGAGAGCTTCAAACAAAGATCTGTACAAAATCTTATAGTAGTGAGTTATAGGATCAAACCTAGATTTCTTTTTAATTCCAATCACATTTAATAGGTTCTTTTAAAACTAACAATCCCATTGACATAAACTTACATATAATTCATGTGGATCGTTTATAAAATTATTATATAAAAGATTATTTTCATATAAGATTTAATATTAAACTTGAAGCATAAGGACAATGTAATTGATGTGATTATTATTATTATTATTATTATTATTTTGATTAATTGGTAAGAGTAGGCTTTTGAAAGGGCTCAAACACTTGTAGAACCAGAAGTTACAGATCTTGCAATAAACACAACAAGAAAACAACCTAAATATCAACTTGGCAAGAAACAAAACAAAACTGAAACAAAGCTACAAGATAACAAATAACTTGCAGCTAGACAAGATCAAGAGCACACAAAAGGAAATCTGTCGAGGGGAAGGCATGGAATTGAGAGCCACTATTGTCTCCCATTCCTCTTTAAGAAGCTGAAGATGGTTTGCCACAAGCAACTCCTCCGTCTCATCAATCACAATGATATTTTTCTTCTTTGGTTTCGAGTTCTCTTACTAGGGCAATATTCCCTAGGATTTATCTTCTTTTTCATTCCCATATGAATACTTGTAGCACAATCGTTTATGGTAGTTGTGCTCATATTAATCAATAAGCACCTTCTTAAGATCATCCCTTATGGTTAGCAGCTCACTTTCAAGATGTTTAATCCTATCTTCCTGTTTATGCCGTTCTCCCTTGCATGATTAATTGTTTTCCCTGCCAATGGATTCGGCATTTATAGAGTGGGAAAACCTGAAAAAACCAATTCATTCTTCTTATGCTGCAGAAAAGTCCATTTGAGGTTGTATTTTGAAGTTAATATTCTGTGTCAAATTCCATTGTATCTGGTATGGCAAGTGCATCAAGAAAATAGTAAACTCTTGATTACAAAACACAATTGTGTGCAAAACCATCACAAAATAACAAAACCATAAAATTCTGAGATTCTATAATCCCAAAATGCTGAAGTAGCAGTCCATACAGGAGGCAAGTATTAAAGGTTAGAGCTTCTAGATATATTTTAGCAAATGGTTGTAATATAATGGTTAAATGTGTCTCTGTTCCAAAGATCGGATATGAAACACAGAAGCTTAGGTAGGGAATGATATATTATTTATTTTGCATACCTGGATTCAATTTTCTATGGTAAACTGACAACCACTTATTGAGCCTTCAGTACCTTTAAAATGAGATCATCTATTTATAAAAGTGCCACATCAAATTGAGTTTTGCTGCTTGCAAAATGATACAAAGCATATTCCAAATTTTGAAACCCATGAGTCTCAAAAACACTATATCATATATTTATAAAATGGCCACATCAAAATTGAATTTTGCTGCTTGCAAAATGATACAAAGCATATTCCAAATTTTGAAAACCACGAGTCTCAAAAACACTGTTGTCTTCCTCAAGGAAGACTTAAACGGAAACAGGGTTAGTGCTTCGGATGCTCCAAAGATTACTCAAACCTCCAAAGATGCTCTTCATACTCAAAAAACTGCTTTGACCACTAGCAGAAGTCTCCTCTTAAGCCCATACCAAATGTAAAAAGACATCAAGTCTTAAACAAAAGTAATAAAGTCCTCAATTATAGATGGAAACAACTCTTGTTATTTGATAGTTCCATGATTTTCTCTTTTTTCTAGCAAAAGTTTTAAGCTCATGCCAAAATATAAGCTTTCCTTACAGTGGCACGAAAATCAAGATTCAAGACTCTGAAACAAATTAAGCCACCATGATGTGAATACAATTCCATCAGGTTGCAGCTAATTGGATTAAACAGACTCTGACAAGGCTCAGTACAACTACTACTATAAGCTGAACAATTACACTTACAGAATTTTTCAGGCGAGTCCATTAAGGAGGAAAAAGAACCTAGTAATTGGATTAGTCAAACATGAAAAGAGATGGAAGAAATATTGCATAGGACTGTATTCTGAAAATACATACTTACAACAAGAAAGAACTCAAAAAAGAAAGCCTGTAAGCAACAGAAAAAATAAAAAAATAAAAGAAGTGACAGGAATATATCAGATTTCCCACTCAGTGGTATCTTTGTTGCCTTGGTATTTGTTTGTATGTGGATGGATAATTATATTTTTATTTTTTATTATAAATTTATAAATTATAGTAACATTCTTGTTCCTATCAATCAATACTAGACTCCTGCCCACTTTCTTAGATCTGCTGCCTCAAACAGCATTAATGTCCTCACTGTCAGCAATTGTTCTCTAATTCCTAGGTGAGGGATTTGCCACATTTTTACGTAGCATACCAAAGTCCTTGTGTAAATCTAGGATTACTGTACGATAAAATCCTTCCATTGTAGCATATAATTGGAGGCACCTTAAAGGAGCCACTTCCTGTTTTTCATGCATATGATATGTTTTTCTTTTCAATTTGTTTGATGGAATTTGAGTGGGTTACTCACTTTGTGATTTGTATGGTTGCATAAAAATTCAGGATTGCTTGATTGTCCGAGCTAATTTTCTTTGTTATTTTTTCCTGGTATAGGCAGAGAATTCAATTTCTTGGAAGATTGCTTTGATGGGTAAATCCTAATACAATCCAAAGACTCATCTCCTCTTTTGCCAGTCATTAGATAAATTTAGTATCTTAATTTTTTATGTTTTTTATTTTAGTATCTTAATTTTTTAAATGGTGTTTTGAAGTCAACCACAGAAGAGGATTCAGGTTTTATAATTACAATGGCCAGTTGTTGTCATATTAAGAGTGTGATTTTACCATCTATCCAGTAAAATCCATGAAGTCATTTTTATCATTTGTTTGTCACTAAAATGCACAGCTTGAGTCATACTACGCCCACAAGTCAAGTCATTGAAAAGAAGTTTCCAATGCATGGTATATACATGATCTGACCTTATTTCACTACTATTCACAAGCTTCCATGAATCCATACTAATTAAGAGTGTTTCCATATCAATTACAATCCAATCATTTTATCCAGTTGCTTTACGCAGGAAGCCCTGATGTGGGAATTTTGTGGGATCTTAATGGGACAGCAGTGCAACTTAAGCAGGTGCATATGTGAGTTTCAGTTATATGGACTAATATGCATTTTTCCTATTTGGATACAGAAATCAATAGAGGTTTATAATTCAGGTTTGTAGTTGTTCTAGTATATCCCTATATTTCCTTGGTGTTAATTTTGAACTGTAATGTCAAATTTTGGACCTAGTACATATTTTATTTTTTTAGTAGCATACTAGGTTTAGTTCATTGGGAATTCCTGATTTTACACACAATATTTAGACATCTTACATGCCTCCAAAAGGGCTTCCTTGGAGGTCAGGAAGCTTTTTAGCGACCACAAAGCATGGATGCTAGAAACATTGAAATGTTGCATCCCACGAGGGAATAGACTTCAACAAACTCAATCTCAAGAATTCACTTTGTAGTTTGTACTCCGTACTCGTTTGCAATGATGACAGAACTTTGTCTTTGATGAGTTAGGCTCTAAGTCTTTACATATGTTTGATAGTCAGCTGGATTGCATAGACTTTCCTCATACAATGACAGATAATTTATGGCACTAATAGGGCCACTGTGACACGATAGACAATTACTTTGTGGAAAGGGTTTTGGAAAGAAAGTCAATTTCATATATATATATATAAACCTTTCAAATAATAACTAAGTGAAAATAACTTTTTTGAGCCAACTAATTTCAGAAAATTCTTCTGTCATGCAAATCAGTCTATTAATGAAGTTTATTTTCTATCTTGCTGATATGCATTTCCTACTCAGTGCTTTAGCATTTCATGGCATCCTTGGCAATCAACTATCAAAGAAAAATTATTAAATGCAGTATGCATTTTATGTCTGAGCAACATAACAACTCCTATTACTATAGTACCTAATGTGATACTTTCAAAGTTTGCAGGAATGTCTGATCTTAAGGCAAATTGTTAATAAAAATGTCTGCATGGGAAGAATCTAAGCAATACCTTTTCACAACCCTTGGAAACTGATCCTTGCCTGTCTCTGAAGCAGCTTTAGAAGCTTGTTTTTGTCTTCGTTTTTTCATTGGTTGATCCAATCTTGTTTCCTTGTGTTTATGTTCTAACACTACCTCTTCCTGATGTCTTAAATTAGATCCATGATTTTCCTTCCCATTCTGTTGCTTGCGCTTCTGCAATCTTCCTCCTACATCTGTAGCATCTGCTGCAGATTTTCCACGACCTTTTCTACTTTTTGGTTCAGATCCATTTTCTTTTAACTTCTTTTTGCCAGAATTTGCTCGAGGATGTGGAGTTCCCTGATTTTCCTTCACATTCTTAACATTGGAAGCTTCATTGCATGGAGACACTTCACCATTCAATGGAGCTTCACCACTAGTATTCCTATCCTCAGAAAATTCCTGGTTATGTGATGCTGTCGATACATCACCATTAGTGTGATTCCTGAAAGTTCAAATATTAGAAGATATTGTTAGTTTCACTCAAATTTAAACATTCTTCAACTGCACTCAAGGATATATTAGGGCCACTTTGCTTATGCTTGTCATTTGTCGGGTCAAATTCAAATAATACATCACAGTCGCAACCTAGCATATGCCTCAAACTTTAAACCGCACAGCAGTATATGAAGAACATCCATGCAATTCAACCAACTTCATAGATTTTGATTTTTAATTAAGGATTCACAGCTATATACTTTAAACAACATGAGTTTAATCCTTGTGCATTAAAGACTTGCAAGGGACTGCGAAGTCAATTGACAGGACTGAAAAATAGGGAAAGGAAATGACTTTTAAAATCCATTACCTCTTGGAGTACACCATTTTTACGCTGCTACCTTCCATGCTTCCTGACCCACAAGGGAGCTCTACATCAGGGATACAAGTTTCTTAAAATTTGCGTTGGATACAAGGAATGGGCTGTGGACTAAACCTACACATCACTAAAAGCATAAAAACATTCCTCAGTAGTTTCAATTTTGAGTTTACAGTTCAAAATTGAACATCATTGAAAAATAAGCTTGCAAATCAGAATGAAAAAGCTCTATTGCTTATTGTTTTCCAAAAGAAAAAACAAGACACGTCTTTTCACCTGCTTAACTCAATCCCAGGCTTGCCTGCTAAAGTTGCAGTGATATTCCATAAATCCCCACTACCAACAACTAAATTCCCGGGTTTTCTCTGTAAAGTGATCATCTAAAGCGATTAAACTGTGATTGGAACAGTTCTCAAACATTCCCAGTCAACATGAGTAACTTGAGAATAGTAATCACATAAGTTCAGATCAGGTGCATATCTATTCGAACTTTTTAACTGTATCAGGACTCAAAGTTGCACACTCGGAGGCCAAAAACACATTTGGAATTAGAAAACAAAGTAATAAACAACCTCCTGGATATTACAGGAAAAAATTGGAAAAAAAAACCCAGGTGGTTTTAATTGATCATACAGTGCAACAACAAAATAAGCAATTTGCACCCATGATTCAATGCAACATCAAACCACCCAAATAACTTACATCTATCTTCCAATGCAATTACTAGTAAACGAAATGACAAACATCCATTATTCAATGAAACTATAACAAACCGCATCATCTCCCATGGCGAATGCAAACCCACATGAATAAAACAGCAACACGAGAAAATTGAACTAATGAGAAAAAAAGAAGGAAGAACTCTGGAATGAATTTAGCATTGACCCACTTCTAGGAAAGTCAAACTTTGGTCATTAACAAAAAAAAGACAGTACCAAGACAATCCACAAGGGTAAAATTGTCTAGAAGCATGGGAATCCCCAAGTGGGTTAAAAACAACTGAAACAAAATTTGTCTACAAGAATGTGTATGAAAACAACTGAAACAAAATGGGAAAGCAAAATTACCCTTACAAAGCTACAATCAGCTTACCTCCAATTGTATTCTAGTATGCACTGAATCTTCTATTCAACTAAACTACAACTAGGTAGTCTATGGCATTTTTAAAAAAAATGTTAAAAAGAATACTCACCTGATGGCTGGAATAGAAGAATAACGGCTGACACTGAGAAAATTAATGATGTTTTTTTGACACCAGATCAATGACAGAGAGGGTCAGGCCTAATAATGAAATATAACATCTAGGTGTTTACCACCATGACTTTATAAGTCTATGCATAAATCAAGAAAAAAGTCGGTAATCACCCTTACATACAAAGGTATCTTAAGTAACAAACATACCTTTTCTGACTAAGTGGAAATCTCATTGGGTGATGTCAACTTCTTCTAATTAATTTCATTTGTATTTAAAGCAATTTCTTTAATCAGTTGTCCCATTTTGGGGGTCTTTCTCGTTGAAAACAATGCAGGGTCCCATCAAAATCTCTTCCATTATCTTTTCAGCTTATACCCACAAACTTTTAAATGTTTTATAGGTTTGACTAATACAAGGACCAATCTAGTCTAGGCCTCTAATGGCAGTAGTTTTCGCATTTCTGTAGGCCTTGATACAAGTTTGTGTATCTTATTCAAAGTACATTGGCCCATAGAATGTTCTTGGGTGACTCAGAAATGTGCTTCGCATTTTAATGGGGATTTCCTTCTGGTATGAACACATTGTTCTCACTTCAATCTCCTCTATGAAAAAGAGGGAAAAGTGACGTTTGCCAATATTTTTAACAGTCTTGTAAGAATATTGTATGAGTTGGAATATAATACAAAATCAATGGAGTTCATATTCCCCATGGAGGAATTGGATTCTCATAAACTCCGTGCATACGGTCCCACAGTATGTAAGATTTTTTTTCAATTAATAAATTGCTTTCGGGGATGTGGGACCTTCGATGTGGCGGTAGAAGAGACTCGCCACTTTCTCTTCATACAGAGACGTGTATACATTAGCTTGCCACCCCGTACGTGAATTTATCATAACCTATAACATGTCTTCAAGTATAGCGTAAGTACAGAGTAATATTTATCTTCTAGTGAACAATTAAAAGGAACCTTCAATGAATTTATATTAGTTTAAAGAAATGAGGGTAGTGTAATGATTAGTTTTCATTATTGTCCTATATTTAAAAATAATTATTAGTCCATGTTCTATATATATAGGCATGGAATTAATGTTTTCCATTGAGCTTGTCTATTAATTTGTGCGATAGTGAGGCCAAATAAGACATCACTAGTGGCTATAGTTAACTTTGCGCGCATATATCTCTTAATCAGTATATCAGATTTCGACAATTTCTTTTGTTTTCTTCGTATGCAACTTAACTGCTTAAAGTTAAGGTTTCGACTTTTGGATATTAACAATGCACGTTGTAGGATTTGTTATGCATGAAAGGGTCAAAAAGTGGTCATTTCACAGTGTCGACTAATATAAGCACCAATAACCGCTCATTATACAACCAATAGTATAAAAAATAATCCAATTACGAAATTAAAAAATACCTAATTGCAGTGTTTAGGCATATGGGTCCGTTCACATGTTTCACTTTTGCGCTAGGAAAGGGGGGCCACTAATCCCTTATGTCCCTTTTATGTCCACCATCGGGCACATACATGCCTTCTCTTCGATGCATGACCAAACATTATGGAACCCTAAAAACCTATGTTTACACCGTAGTTGGGCATTTCATTTGGCGCCCTCATCCTCCCGCAAAGCCGACTACAACTATTCAACCTTCGTGAATGCCTCCCACTAGGTAACGTTCACCCATCAATCTTGCTTCCTCTATTGAATGTACAGTGATGAAATATGCTTCTTCGTACCTGCATTTTGCTTTGTTTTTTCATCATTTTTAAAAATGGCGTTCAAGATTTTTCTTCAATGATTGCATTATTTTTATATGGCCTGAACAGTTTCATTATCTCAATGTTGTCGATGGTTTCATTTGACTGTGAAATGATTGTCTCAATGTTGTCGTGGGTTTTGTTGGTGCCCAAAAACGCTGAATTGGATTTCCTATGGACTTGCCAGTCCAATGCTTGGAAACCCAAGTGATTTGGCCAACTAACAAGTCACAACCAAAGCAAGGTTGGAACTTCTGCAGTTTTGGCTCTGCAAAACCAAGGCTGGTAGGCCTATACCTTGACTTATCCTTCAAGTTACAAGGCTTTTTTAGCAGATAAGAAACACTTCAACCTTCTCTCTCAAGTATGGCAAGGAACTTGAAAGAAATCTAACTGAAAGCAATATATCTTGAACTGTAAACTGAAATACTTTAAGTAATTGAAATAATGTTTAGTAAATGTGTATGTAATTTGAAATGAATAGATAGATAAGATATCTTAAAACTATAAACAATGAACTGAATAACTATAATCCAA
>MU225272.1:2116922-2130278 GCA_018584345.1 Thuja plicata | reverse complement strand
AATCCTTCTCAATTGTGTAATGATGCTTAGAGAAAATGAGAGGAGAAAGCTCCCTTTTATATGAAACTAGGGCACAATCTTCTAAGGAGGCCTACATAGGATAATTAAATCACCATTTAAGTCTTTACCCCTAGGAGAGGACCTATATTAAATATAATTTAGGAATCAACCGATTTGGAACCTGAAACAGCTGACCCGGAAGCGGGAATAGACTTTTTGTGAAGACCGACATCTCGGAAACCAAAAGTTCCCAGGATTTGGACCCTGGGATAGGGTTAAGGTCGGCCTTGTCCTAGGACAGCGTTGAGGTCAACCCTGTCCTAGGGCAGGGCCGAGGTCGACCCTATCCTAGGAGGTCGACCCTGTCCCCAGATCCTAGGATCACAGGTCAGAGACCCAGAATGCAGAATTTAGGTCAGGAAATGGAGGTTAGAAAGGCAGGTCAGGGGGGAAGCCATGTCAAGATTAGGAACCCATTCAGAGGCACTTGTCATGACCCCAAACCACTCACTCAGAAGGCTAAACCAGTCTCCTGTGGAAGTGCTTCCATTTTTTGACTACACACACACACACACATATATATACACACACACATGTATATTACATGACTACATAATCCCCATATGTGATGAAAACTTAGGTTTTTTAATGGCTCCATAATGTTTGGAAATGTGTCTAAAGGAAGGCATGTACATGGTCTATGGTGGACATAAAAGAGACATGGGGGATTAAGTGGCCATCCTTTCCTAACGCAAAAGTGAAACACGTGAATGAGCTCATGCTCCTAAACACTTGCAATTAGGTGTTTTAAAATTTGTAATTGGATATTTGCTTATTATTATAAATGTATATGTATATACATACATTCATGTATATGTGTGTGTATACATATACATATGTGTATACATATATATGTATTCATATGCTCATAGTACATTGTATGTTGCATTGCAGTCCTAAGGCTTCCATATCATGCATATTATGGTTTTTCTATTGACAAAAATGTTTATGCTGATGATGAGATGTAATGCTAGTTAGAAAGCAAACTTAAATTTTAGATGCAAGTATGGAATGACCCATTCTTTCCCACCAATATTCTAATTTGAAAATAAACTATCACAAATGAATGCATTCACTTTCCAAATTCAGATGAATTTATAATAGGGAATTTTCAAGGTCATTTTCATTACTAATTCATCTATATTTTCAATGAATATCCTCTAGAAATTTCGCGGCTTAAGATTTTAACTAAATTCTTATTTTCGAAAATCAAAATTATATTGATGATGCTACAATTTATATTTATGTATATGCTTTTTGTATGTATGTATATATATGCACATGTATGTATGTATATTTTGATTTGTAAATGTATTAATGTGTGTGCATATGTATGTATATGGATATATGTATATGTATGTTTTTTTGTATATCAGTATGTATTTATGACTCTGTGCATTGCTCTTCTTTGTTTAAGAGTTTGTTGGTGTGCATGCAATATTGTAAGGATGATTTGATGTGAAAGCATTACTACCCCCAGTTGTTACAATTTTTTTGCAGACACGGGATAGGTATGAGAGGTGAGCCAATTATATTGGACACATCAATGTAACTTTTTTTGTCAACACATTAATTTATTTTAGGAAATTTTGTTCTTTATGAATTAACATTTTTCTAATGTTTGATTTAATGCACTCGTATATTTGATTTTTTATATGTTTGGTTGATAACGTGTATGCATCACACCATTTTTGCAAGCTTGTAGGGACTTCTTCGAAACAAGTAGAAGACAAGAAGTTTGCATCACAGGTAAAGTCTTTACGACTTTACTCTTGCAATGAACTAGTAGACACTCCTTTTTTATTTATATTTGACTTTAGTTAATGTATTACTTTATTAAATTGCATGATGCATTGTATTGGTTTAGGAGTGAAATGAAAAAAATGTTTGATTTGAATTATTTTATTACTTTACTCAAATACCCCAGCCCGTCATAGCTCAGCATTGATTTTCTTGACTAGACTCTTTAGTTAATGCTTTATTTTGAGACACTTAAACTTATTGGATATATGTTATTATTTGAAGATTTGATAGATCCTATGCTATGTTTATCCAACACTTTGATTATGGTGTTAATACGCTTATGTGATGCTTTATGATAGTTAATTTAGATGACTTCTTTGATTAAGATTTTGGTGATGCAGTATGATGGATACATATATTAGATGTTATTATGATGCAAACTGATTTAGGAATTCACGTGTATGCATATTGGGATCAAATGTAGATGTTGTTTAAGTTATGATGAATCATTGGAAAATGCAAGTGCTAGTTAATATGTGTTTAATTGATATCATTTATCTTGCTATATTTTATATGGTTATTTCTTGTACTACTGATGTTTGCATTGAGTGTGCGGGAGATTGACCCTGGTTCAAAAAATAGGGAATCAAGAATTGAATTATGTTAATTAAGTGAAAATAAGGTTCTGTCTAATAAAGAGACATGATCCTCATTGTTATGTATTTTACTCGTAAATATAATGTTGCATGGTTGTGTTAAATATTAAATTGTAATTGTGTAATTAGTCATGTCTTATGTGATTAATTGTGTTGTGTCACTTGACACATGTGTGTAAGTTGTGTTGGCATGACTTGTCATTTTAACTAGGATATGTATGACACAACTAGAGGGTTAACCTGTAGATTTCCCATGCTTACCCTATGGTTAGGAAAACCTTGGATTGGGTCAATGATAGTTAAACCTGTAGGTTAACTTCAGGTGAGGTTTTTGGAGGGTCCAGTAAGCTTATAAAGGGTAGTTAGGGTCAAATTTAACTACCCCACTTGGTATCCTAAGGGTTATGGGTTAATTTTAAGTCATTATGAGGCCCATAACTCATTTATGACACCTTCAAAATATCTCAAAAGGATAGTGGCAAAAATGAGAGTTTTGAGAATTTAGACAAGTCATCTCCCCTTACCCATGTTAGTCTTAAACTCCATTTATGAGGGGGGTGCAAATGGGGAGATGAGATTGACTTGAGTCACTCCCCCATTTTACTGTAAGAGATATTTTTGTGTAGGAAGCCTTTTTAGAGGGTTTTTGGTAGAGGGCTTGGGTTGTCCACCCACTCTCTACTCTTAGAGACTTCTAAGTTTGGAAAGGGATTTTTAGAGACAAAACAAAAAGGGATAAAAGGGAAAAGCTCTTCTCAACTTCCTCATTTACTTTAAGCTTTGGATTTTAGGTTGGTTTCTTACCTTGATGCTTTCTTAGTGTATGTTTTAATATGTTAGTAAAGAAAACTCGGTTGCTCTTTAATGGAGTTTTATGTTTTCTTGTTGAAGAACCTAATTGAAGTTCATGGGAGTTCTTTCGTTTATTTTTCAAGATATGTGTTTTATATGTGTTGTGATTTTGTTAAGGGAGTATCAAGGCATACTCACCCTGGGGAGGGAAGAGTAACCTTGAGGGGTGAAAGGGTTAGTGACAACCCTTGTAGTGTAGAGTCTCCCATGTGTGGAGGGATAAACATTGGTGTTTGGTCTCCATGATGTCAAGCTTTGCCTAAGGGCATTTAGGGTCCATAAGGAGTATTTTCTTGTTGGCTTGAAGTCATGGTTTTATTTTGAGAATAATGGAGGTTGTTTTGAGCCCATGCGTTGCATTTGATTCTTGATTTTTACTTGGATTCTCCTCTTGGGTATGGTCCACTTTCATCCCAATGTTATGGGTCTTTTGGAGACCTTTGCAAAGCTTTGGAATGGGTATTTTCTTTGTGTTTCTTGTTGAGAGTTTGTTGTTGTAAATGGCTTGTTTGGCAGCTGTTCAATTTTGGTTCCCTAAGCTCAGGGGTGGCCTTGTAAAGGCCCAGGTTGGGAGGTGAGCTTCCATGGTCAACCTATTGTTGTATGCAGGTTTCAACTTGGATCTCAAGGAAAGCTCTTGGAAGGGTTATGTTAATCACCTTATGGTAGATTGTGTTCTAAGCCTCGTGACCAATTTTTTTCCCAAGCCCATGTTGTTTAAAGTGAAGCTTTGTAAATTTGTATGAGTGCAAAAGCAAATTGCAAAATTGTATTTGAATTATTGCCAAGTAAATGAAAATAAAGCTTTTCTCCCACTTCTTGCAAAAATGGTGTTGATTAATTATTTTGCAGTTATTATAATGTTGTCATAAAAATCTCAATATAAAATATTGGTTCATTTTGCTTTGTTATCTTAGCATTTGATGTTGAAAACAAAATTATTGTATTTGAGAGAAAACTAAATTAAACGCTTTTATAAATTGTATATGCATATAAGGTTTAGATATCAATCAAATAATTGTTGTTAAAATAAATATATAATTAATTGCAGCTGTGTAAAAATATTATTTTCCTAAAGCTATAATAGGTTATTCAATAATCCATGTGTGTGTGTATGTATTTGATTCAATTAAATTTAATACACTGATCCTTTTTTTTAACAGTTGATTATACTATGAGTAAGTATATATATATTTGATTCAATTAAATTTAGTACACTGATCTTTTTTTTAACAGCTGATTATACTATGAGTAAGTATATATATATATATATATATATATATAATTTTATGTGTCAGGTGGGCGGGTTGAAGCCCCCACCTACACTGAGTGTGGGAGCAGACGACACCCAATGTTATCCCACACTGGGGACGTTGTCGCGACCCATTATGGTATCACAATGGGGAGTGTGGAGCCGCCGTTTTCCCCCACAAACCGAACCACACACCACCGCAAAACCCCTCAACCACCGTCCTCCAACACGCCACCTCCGCTCGCAGTCTGCAATGAAAACACCACCGCTTCCTCCACCATGTTCATCGCCTCAAACCCTAGTCGCGACTACTCCATTCGCCGCCCTCTGCGAAAGGTAAAAGATTTAATAAAAAAATATAAAGAGAGTTAAAATTAAAACAATTTAGGAAAATGTGTGTAGTTTGGATTTTTATAGAGTTTGAATATTATAAGGATTTCTAGGGTTGACTTAGGTTAGTATATAATTAATTAATTTTAATATTATTGTTTTAAAAAAATAATGGTTTCAAAATATTACTCAATCACACATATAGTTGCCTTTGTTGACTCTAGGGTAGGAAATTTAGATATTTCTTTATTTGTAAAATTTGAATTTAATTAATTATTAATTTGGGGATTATTATATTTAAAAAAGGGATTATTAGTGGAATATTGAAATGAAATTGGATTGGTAATCTTATTAGTTAACTTAACTTCAGAAAGTGATTTATAAACATTTTATCATTTTGAATTCGATCAAAATAAATTATTAAGTCTACTCATTAAGATTAATTGGTTAAATTTAATAAATAGATCATTATATTGACATTAATATTATTGTTATAGTTAAATAATCAATTTTACGAGATTATAATACTAATGTAATTATTTTAAAGTAATCATTATGCAATTTATTAAGTAAGGTTATTATTATTCGAAATTATTATCGACCCTTTTATAACCCTAGTTCAAACCTAATCTATTTGGGATTATTAAAAAGGTATATGTTATAGGATTTTATTAAGGGACAAGTATGTTATAATCGTCTAGTGGATTATCGTAGTCAAACTTTTCAAACTACTTGTCTACCCTAAACACGTCTGCTAAATAACAACTGCGTGACTTTAAACCTAGAGGGAGGTTGACCAAGTCAATGTTGGTCATAATACCCCTCAAACCTGTTCAGGGTTCCCATTAGATAACTGTGAACTGCAAACTATATCCAATTAGTCAATATTCAAGACTTATACATGTGCAAACATAGATAACCTTGGTTCTTTTTTAAAAAATTGTTGGTGTGTTTTTGCCCAACTTTTGGGCATGACATTTTGGTATTAGAGCCATGTTTCAATAGTAGGAACCTAAAACCACTACGCCATGACTAAAAAATTTTGAATGCTTGTGTAGGATGCCTCCAATCACACAAAAGGCTCATAGTTGTGGACGAGGCCATATGCGTACCCCCTCGGTTTGTGAGGAGGTTCACCCACAGGCAGAGGTTCTTGGGGGGGATCAAGGTCCTCCTCCCAAGCCACCTCCAAATTTGAATCAGGATATATTGATGGCATTGCAAAATCTTCTCGGTATTATTCTAGACAAAATGCCTCTAGTAGTACAATAGAGTGTGCATCAAAATTCAGAAGGTCATAGGTCGTTAGCTAGAGAATGGAGTAGAAGTCCTCCTCCTAGATTTGCAGAGGGACAGATAGAGCATGAGATCGAGTCTAGTCATGGACCAGAGCCACCACCTAGGATCGAGGCTCATATGATTGAGAGGGCACCCCCAGATACAATGGATTAGATTAGAGAGTTGATGCGACTTCAGCCACCCACTTTCTTAGGTTCTACTGATGGGACAGAGGCTGTCATGGCTTCTGGTCTAGAAAGGTTCTTTGGGTTGTGTCCCTATGGGAGAAATCTTAAAGCACGATTTGTAATACATCTCCTAAGAGCAGGAGCTTCCACTTGGTGGAAACATGATGAGTTCAAGGGACACCTGGTCATAGACACCCTTTCATGGGACACCTTTTTAGAGATATTTAGAGCCAGGTATCTCTCATAGTAGTTTTGACATCATTGCATAGATGTGTTTTGCGATCTCCAGCAGAGAGGATGTTGGTCCCACTGAGAGGGGGGTGAATCAGGTAAATCAAAACTTAAACTCTTAAAATTGAACTCATTGATTCACTCGGTAATACTGAATACGTAAATAACCAATTCACCAAATAACTCAATAACATAAGCAACAATCAATCATTCAAACTTAGCAACATCAAATTAACTCATTGACACATGATTTAACGTGCAAACCCAATTTGGGAAAAACCTCTATGGGAATTGTAACCCACAATAAAAATATACCCTTCTGAAGTATGCTTGGTTAAGAACATATCCTATTAAATATTACGAATACATTTACTAAATGTGACCCTGTTAGGGGATTTACCTTAGATCTATTAAGATCTTCACCCTATTAGGAGTGGCCTTGTTAGAGGTCTTTAAACACTATTTTGGAATGTCACCTAAGTCTAGGTTTTACAAATAGGATTGTTAAATCCACTTGGTTAAGAGATTTCTTTGCTACAAATGTTAATAAGCAATAGTAATATTTAATGTGTAAATATAGAAACTACCTTTTATTGTATCAGATCCTTTATGCTCAAATGAATACTGGCATCACATACTCCATTTATCTCTTTCTCAGACTGTAGATTCTTCAATCTGTCTTTCTCTATTCTTCTCGGTAAATGTTTTTCTTCAACTTCTTTTCCTTTTCTATTTAATTCACCAGTAGCCTTACGCTAAGTGTAATCCTCATCCTTTATATAGACATACTTTTTCCTCTTAATCTCCTTGATTTGATTTTCCTTCATTTTTCACTCAATTGTTTGATCATCTTCTTCATAAATTACAACTCGGTAAACCATTTCACTTTTACCTCGCAACTTGTAACTTTTCTTGGAACTCTCAAAATTTTGTTTAACCACTTGATCTTTGCCTTAGATCTTCTCATTGAATTTTCCCATTCATAGATCTTTTTAAAAACTTCATTTAATTCATTTCCTCATCCATCTCGTCATCCCTTCACTTTAAATTCAATTTCATCATCATTTAATATCAGTAACTGTACTCGATAAAACTTCCTTTGCAACTCGGTAACTGACTCATTCGCTGCTCAGTGTCTAAATCATCTTCAGCACTCGGTGCTTGGTAACTGTAACAGACTCACATAACATTCTATCGATTGACTCATTCTAGCTCGGTAAAGTAAGTCTTTCAGTCATAACTTTAATTCATTGTAGTTCCCGACTTGATCAATCAAATGTACCAATTTGATAACATCAAATATATAGTATAAAACAACTATAACATCATTACTTCATCATTGTCTGATATGTATTTGTCACCCATTTAACTTCTCCTCTTAAGATATGGTAACATAATAAAAATCAATTAATCAATTGCTTAACATTAATGACAAAACAACAACCAATCTAACCATTTCTACAATCATGATACTCAATATCACTCGGTCTTCATCATCTCCATCAGATATTCATTAGTTAATCAACAATCCCCCTCTTTTGCATTGATGGAAACCACTATAGAAGTGTTATAGCGATTAATGATGGAAGCTCTCAAATACATAATTGTACTGCCTCTGAGTTGATATATATGTTTCCACTTTGATATTTATGATCTGAATCTCCCTCTTGGATAAATCTTATGTTTCTGTAGCACACATTATGAATCTCCTTCATGAGTAAATATTAGCAATTCATTCTTCCAGTATCAATATCTCTCTTTAGATATTCTAATGAAATATAGAATTGATGCAGCATGCCTCATGCTCTTTAGTGAACATTAGATAGGGGAAGAACCCCTAATTTACCTCTTAGATACTCAAAAGCATCTTTAGGTAGTGGCTTTATAAAGATATCAACCAATTGTTCCTTTGAAGTCACATATTCCCATTTCACATTCTTCTCTTGAACTTACTCTCTCAAGTAGTGATACTTGATAGAAATGTGCTTGGTCTTTGAATGCATAACTAGGTTCTTTGATATATTAATAGCACTTGTATTATCACAATAAATAGTAACTAGATCTTTGATCTCTTCTTGCGTACCTTCAAGTAATTGTTTAATCCATACTATATTTGCACAATTCATATTAGCAACAACATATTCAGCCTCGGCTGTAGAATGTGAAATACAACTTTGTTTCTTGCTCATCCATGTAACCAATCTTTCACCTAGAAAGAATGTGCCTCCACTAGTACTTTTTCTGTCATCAACATTTCTAGCCCAATCTGCATCAGTGTAGACTTGCAGATCAAAATTACCTCCTTTCTTGTATAGTAAACCAAACTCTTTTGTGCCTTTCAGGTATCTTAAAATTCTTGTTACTGCAGACATATGTGTTTCCTTCATATTAGAAGAAAATATTGCAACAATTCAATATTGTGTGCTATATCAGGTCTGTTGTGAACAACATACTGCAATTTACCAATCATGGATCGATAAAGAGTATTATCCACCTCTTGTGTTTCATCCTCTTTAGATAATTTACATCCAATAACTATTGGTGCTCCAACAGGTAATTTAAGCTCAAAAAAATGGTTTCTATCTTCTTCTACCACTATCAAGTTAATTACATCATTTATATTACTGATATCATCCATAGCATACATTTTGCATACATTTGAAAATCAAAACTGAAAAATACAAAAGTAAAACATCCATGTATTGCATTTTTATCTTTACATCCTAAGTGCATCCATACATATATTTCTGCATAACAAATTGGAAAAATCAAAGAAACACATACATTTGCATTTTCACATAGATATCATTTGTTCACATCAGTAATATATTCATCACATTCACATTTAAAAATGATGTTGTCAACTATAAACTCATTCATCACAAGATCAAGATATCTTCACATGTGCAAAACATACATTTACCACATCTATGAAAAGCAAAATGGATACATCTACACATGAAACATGTCAGAATCCAGAAAGAACAAAGCATGATACACATCAAAGCATAAAGAGTATCAGTGAGCATAAAGAGTATCACAACACAAATTGTATCAGATCATATACAACATATCAGTACGCATAAAGAGACTCAGTATGCCAAAACTCACGAATCAGATATATATATCAATGTAATGTACAAAAATGGGATCTCAGTAGGATCAGAATATACATCTATAAATCTCAAAAAAGACATGAGGCACAGTCTCAACTCTGGCCCGCCCCCTCTCCCTGATCAAGAGGAGGAGGAGGAGGTGGCACGAATGGCGCTGCTGGCGGTGACATGGCCCCCTCTGACTGCTGGGCAATGTGTGAAAATGTGGGTGCCCTCTGACCCTCAGGAACGGCAGCATGATACAAAGCATAATAATATGTCACCCTCTGTCCTTGATGGATTGCAGTCCGGGCCTGTGTGTCTCTCTCAGCTCTCAGTCGCTCGAGCTGTCTGTCCCTATTTGCTAACAGTGCCTCTACAGTGGTGACCCTGGCCTCTAAAGCTGTAATTTGTGCTATGAGCTCCTCTCTCTCCTACTTACACCGCGATAGAGGATCCCCATCTCTGCCAGGATCTTGCTCCTGTACTCTCTGTCTCTGCTGCTCAGGAGTAAGTAATGGGCCCGGATCTCTATGTGGGGCCACAAACCTATACCTCGGCCGTCTCTGACCACTGCCGCTCGGCCCACTAGTATCCACTGCCTCACCACCTCCCCCTCGGTCATCACCGTCATGTCTATCATCTGGGGGAGGATGCCTGCCACCTCTGCCTCCATCCCTACCTCCATCTCAGCCCCCATTTCTGCTTAGAGCTCTGTCTCTGCCACCTCTCCCCCTAACATGTCGATCCTCTAGATCATAATCCAAAGGCTCTTCTATATGAGGAATCATCTCCTCTGGCACTGTAAATCTCGAGAATGGATGCTGAAGCATATCGGCAGCATATCCATCTGATACACCTGCATCCTGCACATCTGGGTGAAGGTCCCAATCTACGGTGACCATATCACAAATATCCTGTGCCGCATCCTCATAAGTCAGGTGAGCTCCCCAATCAGCCACCTCATCCCTGATCTGCGCGTACACTGCCACATCCTCTGTACGGCCCTGTCGCCGCCTGTACTGTCGCAAAACTCTGGTCACCAGGAAACGCTCTATGATATACCTAGTACGACTGATTAAATATTTTCTCTGACACAAAAAAGGGACCTGCCGAGCATCAGACATCCATACCTCGCAGTCTAAGTATGGTCGCCATACAACCTCTTTCATATCGTCGAATAAATGACGCTAGTACTCAACCTTGCCAAGTTGGGGCTATTGTAATAAACCTGCATACATATATACATAAGGCTGCTCTAGAGCCCTCTGCCTGTCACCAATCGGCTGTGTCACTGGGATGTGCTCCCAGGCCCATACCTGAAGAATCAATATACCTATAGTCATGCTGCGGGTATGATGGTACATAATCTCATGCAGCTCTCGGTATATGTGAGCTAGAATGCAGCTCCCCGAGGTGAATCGTCAGCGGTGGATGATCATCTGCTCTACCATGCCGAGCCAGCCCACTAGGAAACCATGCTGTCCTCTGTCTAGCATAAGGATGCCACCTACCAATCCAGCTAAATACACAGCTAGTCGATCATAGTGATCGACCATGTAGTCCCATGACATGTATCTGCGATCTATACTGTCGTCCTGGAAGAACCTCCGAGCAGTCCCAATCGCAACACCAACTCGTGACTCAAAGAAAACCTCATGTCCCACCATGGGCACACGCAAGGTTCTCCAAACATCCTCTGGAGTCACAGTGATCTCACTAGTCGGTAGGTGGAAGGTGTTGTGCTCTGAATGCCATCTCTCGGCCAGAGCAGTCAACAACCCTCGATTTACCCCGATCTCGGGTAAACCTATCAATGATCGTAAGCCACATCGGATCACGATGTTCTGCTCATTGTCTGATAGTCAGCCAGACAATGCCAGAACTCGTGCAGGATAAGTGCCTCGAAAGGCGACTACCTCAAACTGGGCCTAATTTTGATAAACACAGAAAAGCATCAGCATTCTATCTACCACAGAGGGCATATTCCTACTCTACTCAATCATTTCTTGTTCGCAGAAATAAAATAGATCAAAACAAATAAAAAACATAAGTCTTTTACCAGATGCGATTCTAGAAAAGCAGGATGCGATTGCGTATACAAGATGCGATCCTAAATGCGGGGTACGATCCCCGACATACGTGATACGATTCACTGATGGAATCTTGCTAAAAGGATAACTAAACCTAATGGACTGGATGCGATCCAAGAAAACCTGGATGCAACGTGGAATCTGGCGAAAACCAGATATGATCCAGGAAAAACTAGATGCGATGTGCATTTTGCAGGATGTGATCTGGAATCCCGGATGCGATCCTATCTTTGACTAGCTCTAAAATGCACAAAAATGCTTGAAATTCAAAAATGCAAAATTCACAGGGTAGTTTATTGAGCACTTACCGACAGTGGGTAATCGGCTGGGCACTGGTGTCGTCAGCTCATCTTGAAATGATGTTTCCTCATAGGGACCACCATTTTCTTTGCAGAGCTCTCTAATTGGCTATAGCTAAATGTCCAAATAAATAGTGAAATGGTCAATTTGGAGGCTTATATGGGTCTTTTGGGACATTTAGGTTTTCTAGAACTACTCCCAGGCAATTACACCATCATCTATGTTCTCTTTTTCCTCAATTGGGAACCAAATCGAAGGTGCCTACGCCCTTTTCAGCAGCACAGTGTCCTTTTGCAACAGTTTCACAAAACTTGCGAATTTGCTTCCTTTCTTCACCATATTGGTAGTAATTGCATTTTTTTTATACATCTTGATCTAAACATCATTATCACTCATATTTTCACGTAATTCAACTTGATAACCGTGTGTTTATTTTTAAACACACCTTCTTCTACTTCGCTCTTTCTGGCCTTATCACTTCCTGCAAGTGTTCTATTCTTTATCACTGAGGGATTTTATTCTTTTCCTTCGATTTCATTCCCGAGGGGGCATGATCACACTATCATCAATTAAATTTTTGCTCGAAACAACATCAAAATGACTTCGTTATCAAACAAACTAGGGGCATAACAGTTTCTTGACTAATGTCGAAACTGTTGGATAGAAAGCTTTGGTTCTCATAAGTTGGATATCTTATGTTTCCTCATTTTAGAAGATTTTTAAAGCTCCTAGCAGCTTCGTATTGGCTTTCGAATGATAACCAAGTTCGGAATCAATATTATCAATTTTTTGGATGACAACCATGTTCAGAATTGGTATTTTTAAAAATCTTTTATTGATCTTTGGACGACAACCAAGTTCAAAATCAATTCTATTAGTTTTGTTCAAACAAATGCAAGACTGATCTCATCAACATTTTGTTCGACAACCAAGAACGAGATTCTCATTCTTAATCTTTTTTGAAGTCAAAATAAAAAAACTTTCTTTGACTCAATGCGCTGCTCGCACATCAATTTAAAGAGGGGCAAATGTAACCACCTAAATTTGGTCTGTTGCAACTATGGACGCTATTTTCCCCAAGTGTGATCATACCCTTGATTTATGTCCAAACAACCCTGTTACTGCTTGGCATAATTCTTTAAATCAATTTTATATCCTAGGTGATTTTTATCACTGGTTTATATTAACTATTATAGCCATACAATTCAAATCAATTTCGACCAATCAAATCAAATCAAAATCAAACATGGCTATAGTATTTAATTATAAAGGAATTAA
>MU225272.1:2078424-2089754 GCA_018584345.1 Thuja plicata | reverse complement strand
TATATATATATATATATATATATTTCTATTATTGCAGATTGAACATTTATTTGATCGACGCTATAATTTAACACACACTCCTCACAAAAAACACATCTCAATGGCCCATGATAACCGATTTTTTGGAACCACTCAACAGTCAAGAATCTATGTTGAACTGCAGCCCATGTGAACATACCAGTCTTGGGAAAACAATATTTATTCCAGCATTAATCTATTGGTAATGTAGTTTGATTTTGTCCTAATTTAGACAAAGTGTTATACCCACATTTAGTGTTATACTCCCCATTCTTGGATTTGGCCCAGATAACTCTTTCTGAATCATTAGATGGATTTAGTTTCCTACTATTTATGATTTGTTCCACTTTAATCCTAAATGCTTCTGATATTCCAAGGTTGTTAAAGGATTTCCATTTCCATCCCAAGGCTGGGTTATTATCCACTAGCTCTAAATAATACTTCACATAGATTCCCCTATCACGCTTTATACATTCTATGGTTGGTTCACCATTTAGAATGGTACATAGAGGTGGACAAGCATTCCAAGAATCTTCCCAGAATAGAGCCTTACCTCCATTGCCAATATCCAAAGTAATATTATGTGAGATAACATCCCTACATTCCAATATAAAATTTGAGATCCATGATCCTTCAGGAGGCAAGTTATGTCTGAAGACACTCAAGGGATCCCCGCCATCTAAGTATTTAAATCTAAGGGTTTTGACCCATTTAGCCTATGGGTCTCTATACATCTTTCAAACCAATTTGGCGCCTAGAGATGTATTCTGTTGTTTTATATTCTTTATATTTAAGCCCCCTTCATCTAATGGTTGACATATCTTATCCCAGGAAATCAATGCTAATCTCTTCTTATCATTGGATCCTTGCCAAAAAAAATTCCTTAGTTTTTTATTAATTTCCTTCTCTATAATTTTGGGCATATTGAGACACATCATTTGATAAATAGGAATAGCAGAGAGGATAGATTTGATCATAATTGTTTTACCAACATTAGTTAACCACTTTCCTTTCCATGACTCTGCCTTTATATCAATATTTTCTAACACATTATTCCACAAATTTGTTGACCTATTACCCTTGTCTAAGGGAAGCCCTAAGTATTTGCATGGGAGTTATCCTATGTTAAATTCCAATATCCTACATATTTTTTGTTGAGCACAAGATGGTGTGTTCAAAAAATAAATCTCAGATTTGCCTTTATTTATTTGTTGTCCAAATGCAATAGAATACAAATTTTTAATTGCTCTAGCTTCTAACATATTAGCCTTCCCAAAAAGGAGGTTATCATCAACAAATTGTTGATGTGTAAAATCTTCTAAATCTTTAATAATCTTGATGCTTGATAAGAGGTTATCATTCTTTGCCTTGGTTAGGGTTCTTCCTAGAGCTTCTGCCATAATAACAAAAAGAAAGGAAGACAGTGGATCTCCTTGTCGAATTCCTTGTGTAATATTAAAAAAACCAGTTGGATTACCATTGACTATTACCGACATCTTTGGTCCAGAGATGCATTCAAAAATTAGGTTGATCGATTGTTTATAAAAACCAAAGGATTCTAGGCATTTACATAGAAATCTCTAGTCTACCTTATGGTAAGCCTTTTTGATATCTAATTTAATAAGCATACTAGGTAAATAATTATGTTGGATAGTGTGTATGGCCTCTTGTGCAATAATAACCCCATCTAAAATAGATCTCCCAAGAATAAAACCAGATTTCTCTTCAGATATTAGCACAGGCAAGAGCCTTTTTAACCTATTAGCTAGGGTTTTTGTTAGTAGTTTATATAGTGTATTACAAAGAGAAATGGGTCTATAATCATCAAAACTATCAGGATTTGGTTTTTTAGGTATTAATTCCATGAAGGTGTTATTAATTTATTGGAGTATCCTTCCTTAATTTCTCATACCCTCTAAGGCAGAGACAACCTCATCCCCAATAAAACTCCAACACTGTTGGTAAAAGAAAGTGGGGAATCCATCGGGCCCAGGAAATTTATCAAGATGAAGATGTTTCATGGCCATCTCAACTTCATCTTTAGTAAATTTAGCATTTAATATATTTTTTTGTTCCTTAGTAATAATACTAGGGATGTTCTTTAATATCTCATTTTGGGCTATTCTGTCTGAACCATCCAGATTATTCAGAATATCTTCAAAGTGATTAACCACTTCTTCCGCAATGTTCTCAGGGTTCTCAATTATAGTTCCATCATTTTTCTTAATACTTGTAATTTTATTGAAATTGTGTTTGGCCGTAGAGATATTGTGAAAAATTTTAGTATTTTTATCTCCTTCTGCTAACCATACTTCTCTGGATCTCTATTTCCAGTATGATTCCTCTTTTGCCAATATATCCTCATAGCTACCTAACAACTTTTTTTCTTCATTATAAGTTTATATAATCATCCCATCTTTGAGGATAACCTTATTTAATTTTTCTAGGTCTTTCTCTATTGTTTCCTCTTTTCAAATATATTTCCAAAGTGGACTTTGTTCCATTCAATTAATCTTTGTTTAATGTGTTTGAGTTTTTCATTTAGTATAAAGGATGTTTTTGATCCCTGGAAGCTTTTTTCATTTCATCATTCTTCTATCTTAATCATGCACTTCTCATCTTTAAGCCACATTTCTCGAATTTGAAGGGGTTGTTTTTAGGTACTAAGTCTTCTTCTAAAATTAAATTAATTGGATAATGATCAGATCCCGAGTGTGCTAGGATGTTAGATTTAAAGCTAAGATTTAATTTGGATAAATCCCCAATATAGAAAAACCTATCTAGTTTCTCAGTAATCAATTCAGACTCTATCCTTTTGTTTGACTAGGTATATGTTCCATTATCCAAGGGAATATCCAAACCATTAATTAATTGTATCCATTCTTTAAATTCTATCATTGTCTGAGTAACAATCTTTGATCCACCCGATTTTTCTTTAATATCTAAGATAGCATTAAAATCCACACCCAGAAAAAGGTTCATATCTGGAAAGCCTTGGATGAATGATTCAATTTCCTTCCAAAATATACTCTTTTCATGAAGGAATTTTGAGCCATATATGTTAATTATAATAAATTTGAGGTTACTTCTAAATTTTCTTACCTTTTCTTCCATCCAGTGAGAGTTGGAAGCGATGGGGTTTAAAGAGATAAACCTTGGATTCCATATAAAAGATAATCCTCCCGAGGCTCCATCTGAATCTACACCTATTACTTCCCATATTCCTAACCTCTTGCTAAGATTAATACAACCATCCTGTCCTAATTTAGATTCTTGTGTTAAAAAAAAGGGGTGCCTCTAAAGAAGATAAACTCCTCTTAAGAAGGCGTTGTTTGTTAGGGGAATTTAATACCCTAACATTCCATGAAATTATTTTCATGGTGCCTTGGGAAGGAACTTCCCCTTCCATGCATTCAGAATTGATGTGATTTTTACTTGACCTGAGGCTATACCATATTTTTTCCTTAATTCTATAAGAGACTTTCTGTCTCTCTTAAGTGATTGTTTTGGATAATCTGGACATGTTTTACCCATAGAGGAAAAGGACAAACCTAATTTCCTATCCTTGTTGGATTCAAACTCAGGAGCCATAATAGGGCCCTATTTGAGATCCTCATTACTCATTGATTTTATTACTTTAAGAATTAACAAATCCTCTGATTCCTGATTTAATCCTAGAAATTTGTTAATTTCATCTATCTCGTTATCCCCAATATTATCATTTAAATTTTTGTTCTCAGACTTGTCTAAATCCTTAAAACTAATACTCTGATTATCCTGATTACCTATCCCATTCACTTCCACTGTATAATTTGGTATGATTTTAAAAGGTTTAGGGTTTAAATTACCTCCCTGTTGCTTTTATATTCTTTTTCATAGTTGTTGCCTATATTTGAAGGAGAAGAGATATTACCTAGTTTATTTCTATTTGAGGAATCCTCTCCTTTCATATCATTTTGGAATAGTAGAATATCTATTAATGTTCTATTGTTGTCTAATGCCTTTATTTTTTTAATCCATTCAATTTTTTGTTTATCAGCTTCCTCTATATCGCTAGTTTCATCCTCAGATGAGTCCATAAAATCCTCATACTCTGTCACCAAATCGTGACAAGGAATCATTTTTTGAAGATTTGTTTGTATCTATTTTTTAGGGTGAACCATTTTAGGTAATTTCTTTGGTAAGTGTATAATTTTGCCAGAATTCCAGTCCTTAGAACTAATATATTCTTTATCTACAGATACCACTAAACTTTTAAGGAGTAATTTTAAATTTTCATTGTTGTTTATTTTATTCTCATTTTGATTTCCTAATGTGTTAATGTTTTTTGTTCCAGTACTCTCTTTTAGAGCATATGGATTGCCAGATACAGACACCTGAAGAGAACCCAAGTAATTTTTAAACTCCGTATCTTGAGGAGATAAATTGGTAATAAAAAAATCCACCGCTATCCAGAAAGGCTACATCAGGGATAATCTCCTTAGAGGGCGAGAATTTGGGGTATTCCCAGATTTTCCCATCCTCGCAGAGGGGAAAATAAGTTTTTGGAGCAGAAGGTTCTTTCGAATTAAAAATCTCGTTAAGGTCCGTCGTATAATCAATTATACTATATTTTGAGTCATTGTGGGAAATAAGCCAAATTTTATTATCAATTATGCCATTAAAATACCCTGGTTGAAAATGATAGGTAGTCTTGTTAGTAATGAATTTAGTAGGGTTTAATGCCTCTCTATTGCCTTTAGATTGTATCAAGAATTTAATTTCAGACAAATTAAGAAGATTCATTTCTAAACCTAACATACCTTCAAGACTATCCCCAAATTGGGTAATAATTCTTATATGTATTAGTTCCATAGGCATATAAGAAATCTTAATCCATTTAGGCATAGAAATGTTATCAAACATACTCGAATTAAATTTGGGCATCCATTTCATAAACTTAATCCTCTACATTCCATGAAAAAGAATTTTTTTGAAAGATAAGTAATACTTACCTGCTCCCCAAGGGTGTCTTGAAACCATATTTTAATGTCAAGTATACTCGGCCCAGAGCTGAACCATTTTCCATACAGCCCAAAGGATGCACAATGATTCCACAAACCCCCAATGAAAGTTTGGTTACCTTTAATGACTATATTTGGCATCTCAGTGTTAAGGTCAAGTTTACCATCCTCGAGTCTGCGATGCGGAGGAGAATAAATCCCAGGTTTAGGGTTCCCCTGTTGTAGGTTTCTTGCATAATCATAGCTAGGAGGAGAAAGATTCCTCTGGGAAAGAGCCCTAGGGGGGATTCTAGAGGGAGAAGACATCAACACCAAAAACTTATTGAAGGTAACAACATTCGAGGGTGTCAGAAATTTTTTTTTTTGAGAACGACAAGATCCCAATACTATTTCCCTACTGTCCTCCTTTATGAAATGTCTTTCCTTCGAGAACACATAGGGCTTAACAGAGACACTGGAGGAATCAACGTATTTAGTTTTTGTGAAAAAATGCCATTTGTTTGTCTAAAGATCCTACCGTAAAACTTTTTCCCCATCCATAATCCTGACCAGAGCTAAACACATTGATCTATTTTGTATTACAACTATCGTGTGGAGGATTATCATAGCCATTTTTATTACTATTATAGTTTGCATCAAGAATTTTAGGGTAAACATACCCGTCCTTAATATTTGACACCTTTCTCTGCAGCTCTCATAGAGTTGACAACTCTACCCTCGAGAAGCCAAGTGGAAGCCTCAAACCTGCCCTGCTAGGGCATCGATTAATCAACACATATTTCCGCTTGTGAGCCATTTTCTAAAAATATGATTGCTTGATTTATTGTTGTTCCCATGGGAATAGATAAATATTTCATGCTAGTATAATTTAATTTTACTAATGCTAAACATACACCTCTTTCCATTGAGCCATATGTAAACCCAACTATCTCAACATGTATTTCAGTCATGAACAAGTGTTTCTGAAAGTACTCAAAGACCAAACAACTCTTTCTGGTTGGAGGAGCCTACATTCATAATTTATAAAAACAAGGTTTCATGCCTCCTTGTTATAAATCATCAACATAAACTCAACCAGTCAGGGGTAGCTGGTTATTCTCTTTATACTTTGTTTCCTAAGGTTTCAATGAGACTCTGTGCCCAATGGATAGGCCTAGGCTACATGTTTTAACATCTAGCAGGCAGACATATAATAGATGTCACCAGGGATGTTACCAATTTTTCACCTACAAGCTCAATCAGTTAGAGCCATTGTGTTTCAAATAAAAAGAGGTACATTCTGATTTCTATTCTACATCATGTGCTTTTGATATCAAATGTATAACTTTTAAATTACTTCATCAAACTAATTATTGCATTTAATGAAGAAAATATCACAACAAAGAAAGAATATTCAAGAAATCTTTTCTGAAGAATATTCAAGAAATCTTTTCTGAAAATATAATATTTTACTCATCAAAGTATTGTTTACATGCTTCACACAAGTCGTGAAACTAGCTAGAAATAATTCATTGCATCTTGAATTCAAACAATGCATGAATATATGTACTATTGAAGACAAAATTAAACATGGATGAATAAGGTTCATTCATTGCTTGAATGACTGACTTGTGTGGAAGGGGCTTCTGATCTTCCACTTTTCCCGGTAGGCTCCTTTCTTCTTTTATGCCTAGTTGTCGGCCTGTATCCTAAAAATGTCAAAAGCAATGTATTAGAACTATGTTCTAAAAAATCATTGATCATTCTTCATGCATATTTACTCACATAACCATGCACAATTTAAAGGCAAAATGCATTATTATTTCTAGTTGTTTGTGCAATGTGTAGAAATGGGTATTTGAATAATACATGGGGTCAAATGGGCTCCCAAGAGGGTTGAGCCCAACGTATTATAGGATAGAAACTGAAATTTAGTGGAACAACAACATCAAGATGGTATCCAGTACAAAATAATGGAATCAAATGCCACAAGAGCAAATATAAATGGAATGCAGTCATTAAGACATAGAGCAATAATTAGAATATCAAGGAATTTTAAATATAATGACATGGACATTGAGAAGATGTAGCAATAGCCTTAGAATTCACATAGATGCTAGTGAAACATAGAAAATAGTGATTTTCCAAGAGGTTATGTCAAAATAATAGAGGAGTTTAGGTATGCATGAAGGCTAAGAAAATCAGGCATAGTCAATCAATGCATACAATGGTGCTAAAATGAGATAAAAAATAGCTTCGGTTCTAGTTTTAAGCATGGAGAAATAAATTAATAAAGCATCATTAAAGTGCCAACATTAGGAATAAATGACACTAATACATGTATGGAGAGCATTGATATGTAACAATAGTGAATACAAATGTATAAAATATACAATGCTTAAGGTTCTTGTAGTACATCAGCAATATACATAAAGCTACTAGAGGTATTCATATTGTTATTATTCCATCAAAAAATGGTTGAACAATAGTTTTCCTGTATGAGAAAGATAAGAGCTTAATACCAAAACAAATCCATGAATCTAGAGTAAAATAGAGACAACAAGAACATGTAGTGATGCTAGTCAACAATGAATAGAATAACAGAGCTAAATAATGATTACTATTGTTTAATACAATACTATACACAGAGAAAAGATACACAAAAAAAATCCAAAAGGGGTGTGAAATATTCCCTCTAAGTGAGTTTACACATCCAAATAGATAAAAACTACAAAATGAAAAATAGAGATACATAGAAATAAGGTAAATCATTAGTTTCTCCATTGCATAAACATTTTCCATGATTGAAGTAAAGTAGTTGTAACAGTTATGGAACCAGGTTACCCCAAAAATGCCAACACTAGAAAAAGATGGAGAGTTCATTGGATGACATAATGATAGTAAATATGAATCAAATGAAAACAATAGATCAACAAGAGTTTCAGATTTATGAGTCTCGTATAGTAGGATTCATTGGTCAAAGCAACATGAAGATTGTCACCTGAATCATAGTGTTGTATATAATGATGACAGTACCTATGATAGAGGATAGTGAAAGATCATCATAGAGAGATAACACTACATATTGTTGTTATAAGAAGGAAGCACATGCTATGTGGATTACAAAGGCTTGTACATGGTAGTTTTTTATAAGGAGAAAGGTACTGATTTTGTGTACTATCGTATAGAGGAAAATAAGGTGAATAACAATGATATTCATTACTGATAGATGTGTTTTAGATACGTAGCTCTGGGGATATAACAAAAAAATAGAATCATGACAGTAGAGAAGTGTTGAAGTAGTGCCCAATGAATGTGCCAAACATGGATACAAAGGGAAACAACAACATCAGTAATATTGTTGTTACAGGACAACATTAATGTTGTAGGAAGCACTGATACCATACATGATATATAATACAAAAATGTTTCTATGTCATAATGGTATCGAAATAGTGTCATGATGCTATTAAAATAATGGGAGCATAAGGATATATTTTAGAGCTATAGAAGACAGTCAAAATGGGTAAAGTTTGAGGTGATATGTTGACCTTTTAAAGGCGTCACCCATGCTCATTCATTACATATCAGATTGACATATACCATAATATATTGCCAGATTGAAGTGGTTTTGAGTATTACAAGTGAACTTGTAGGTTGGTTGTATGATGTGTGTGTGAAGGGTAATTTTCTAGGTGATAATCCTTATTGTTCCACATGTTACAATCTGCTTATAGTCTATTTGCAAACTTGTACCACGCTTTCTTCTCACTCTTTAAGGAATTGATGAGTGTTATTTAGAAATGCTTTCAAAGCATTTCGTATACTCTTTAAAAAAGAAAAGGAAAATCGTCAGTTATATATGATGTGCTGCATAAAGGAGGCTCTTAGTTTTTTCTCAGATATAGAGGTTAAATGGATTCTGATCAAAATACTTCTTAGCGATGGAGAAGACTATTTTCTTGAAGAGGTATCTTGTGGTTGTAAGACATCATAAATAGTTTCTTATTTTCATATGCATTTATTGTTAGCATAATTTATGCAATGATGCTAAGTGATGCATTGACGAAGATTGATATAGATTTGATGATAGGTGAATCAATTGTTTGGTTGTCATTGATGTCAACTACTCGACTTAGTATTTTCAGTATGTTACCTAATATTGTGTAAGTGAATCATGAGTTGCAGTATGTTCTAAAGTTTATATTCTTATGAAAGGTTATATCACGTGTGGTGATGTTAAATTTTCCATCGTGACTCTTGATATGGAGAATCATGTTGGTTATGTTTGATTGGACTCAAACTGGGTAACTGCTAAAATAGTTAGTGACTTGAATGTTATTTGAAATTGGTGAAGTATTTGATGGAGCGGTCATAGGATATCATTGTAAACAATTTCAAGATACTATATGTACGAGCGTGAATCATAATGTTAACTTCTGCAACTATTTTAATTGAATAGAAGTGGTGTTAACATAATGAACATGTAAACAAGACAAAGTTCTTGAACATGCTATGAAGATTTGTAGATCGATGATGGAATTTGATGTGGAAAGAGGATCGATGATGATTTTTGTAAAGTAGAAAGTTAGTTCCATGATTTGTGTGTAGGATTTGAGAAATACAAATCCACAGAACCCGAAGGACACCTGCATGTAAATACCTGTTACAAGAGAGAAGATGAAAGAAGGAAAAAGAAGAACTCGAAAATACTAAAACATGCGAGAGAAAAATTATACTCCAAGTTGTGAAAAAATAATTACAAGTTTGACCTTAAAAGGTGAACAAAACCCTAAAGGAAATAAAATCTAGGTTGCGCATTAATAATTAATACAAATATTAATTATAATGCACCTAAGAGACAACTTAAGCAATAAGAGTAATAAAATAACTTAATTAATTAAACCAATGTGATTTAATTAATAACCATAGAAGATGATTACTCTAACATCCCCCTTTAAGATAAGCTTAGGGGGTAAGCTAACCTAGCACAACTATGAAAGAAGGAAACGGGTCTCGACAAAAAGGCCTAACCAGGTACCCAATACAAGGAAATCTCTATAAACTGGAGACAAAGGAGAAAACCCAATGGAAAAAACCCCTCTCAAAAAAGAGATAGAACAAACATGTTGAAAAAAAAACATGAAGGAAGGCCTCAAGAAGACCCCCCAAGGACAACTTTCATCACCCCAAGCATAAAATGCAATTGAAGATAGCGCAGAGATGCAATAGGTTTAGTGAAGATGTCAGCAACCTGTGATGTAGTGGGAATGTACTCCAACATGAGAACACCATCCTGAATTAGATGGCAGATGAAATGCATATGAAGCTTAATGTGTTTGGTGTGCTGATGCTCCACTGGGTTGTGGAAAATGTGAATAGCACTCTGATTATCGCACCACAGAACAGTGGGATGATCAGGAGGAAAACCAAACTCAATCATCAACTACCGAAGCCATAAAATCTTTTGACTAGCGTGCACTGCATCTCTGTACTCAGCCTCTATAGATGAAAGTGCATGAACATTCTTCTTCTTGCACGAACATGTGATAGGACCAATGAAAAGACAAAAAACAAAGCCAAAAGTAGACTTTTGATCATCAACATCACCAGCCCAATCTGAGTCAGTGAAGGCAACAATGTGAGGAGCCCCTGATGTGTAGTGAATGCCATAAAAAATAGTGCCTTGAATGTATCTCAAAATACGCTTGGCAGCTTTCCAATGAATCTCATGAGGCCCATGTGAAAACCAAGAGACAAGACCAACTGCAAAGGAAAGATCAGGATGAGTGTGTGTCAGGTACAACAAACTACCGACCAACTTCTGATATAATGTAGGATCCACTTAAGGCGAAGCGCAAGAGGTAGACAAGGTAACACCTGACTGAAAAGGTGTGGGAGAAGGCTTGCAAGCAAGCATGTCAAAGCGTCGAAGCATGTCAAGAACATACTTCTACTATAAATGAAGATCCCAACAAAGGACTAAACAATCTGAAGACCAAGAATACTAACAGACCAAGATCAAGCATCTCAAATTGCTCCATCAATGCACGCTTGTAACACCCCAAAATTGGCACCTAATATCCAATCAATTTTGGTGCATTTTCTTATCTTTGAAGTCCTATTGTATTAGGCAAATTCTCCCCTTATTTGACTTAAATTGACTGAGTTTCAAATGCAGAAAACCCAAGTTTGCATAAATTTGACATTACATTTAATTCCTAAATTCTCAATGATTATTAGCTAAAAATCCCTATGATTAATTGATTTAATCCTAAAGTCCTAAGTGCTTTTAATTAAATCAATTCCACCCCCTTTAGCTAATATACA
>MU225272.1:2045655-2069283 GCA_018584345.1 Thuja plicata | reverse complement strand
AGTTCCTAGTGGAGACATTATGCTACCCTGCCTATGACTCTCCTGACTCCCAGATGGTCTGTTCAGTAATTGGACATGATTCATCTTGTTACCACCACATATACTCCTATCTCCATAACCAAACTATCCCTGACACATATACTAGAAATGATAAATGCCATCTAATCTGCAATGCTTCACGGTACGTCATCGTAGCAAACGACTTGTATAGACGGGGTCTAGACGGTACCCTCCTCAGGTGTCTAGAACCTGATGAGTCTAAACGCACGTTAGAAGAGGTACATGAAGGCATTTGTGGTTCTCACTCAAATGGCCTGACACTGGCTCGTAAGCTTATTAGAGCTGGTTATTATTGGCCCGATATGGAGAAGGAAGCTACACAGTTTGCCAAATCTTGTAAGCAATGTCAACTCCATGGAAACTTGATTCATGCTCTAGCTAAGGAACTCATTCCTTTTATCACCTTTTGGCCATTTCAACAGTGGGATTTTGACTTAGTAGGTCAGATATATCCGTCTTCCTCAAGAGGACACAAAAACATCATCACTGCTACAGATTATTTTACTAAATGGGTTGAGGCAGTGCCTCTCAGTGTAGCTGATAGAAAATCCATAGCTCTGTTTATCTTAAACTACATTATTTGTAGATATGGTGTACCTTCCTCTATTATCACTGACAATGGGGGATAGTTCAAGAATAAAGATCTGACAAATTTATGTGCTAATTTCAAGATCATCCAACATTGGTCTTCTATTTATTACCCCCAGGGTAATGGGCAAGCTGAAGCTTCTAACAAAACAATTCTCAAGATCCTACACCGTACGGTACACAAGTCTGGACGGGATTGGCACCTCTAGATAAATCTGGCTTTATGGGCCTATTGCACCAGTATCAGAACACCAACAGGGGCCACACCCTTTGCTTTAGTCTATGGCGTAGATGCTGTAGTGCCTATTGAGGTTGAGATTCCTACATTGCGAGTCTCTTTGAAAGGCCTCATTACAGATGATGACATGAGAATATCTTGGCTTCAAGATCTTGAGTTACTGCATGAACATCGGAAGGTGGCATTCGATCATCTCAGAGCATACCAAAAGAGGATATCAAAGAGCTATAATAAGAAAGTCAGACCAAGAGACTTCTAAACAGGTGATCTCGTCCTGAGAGAGAATCCTAAAAATCAACAACATCGGACTTAGAAAGGGAAGTTTGAGCCAAACTGGCTTGGTCCTTATATCATTACTGTAGTATTTGGATCTGGCACTTATCAACTCTCCACTACAGAAGGTGAACCTCTCAAAGAGCCCATCAACTCTCTTCACCTGAAGAAATTCTACAGTTAAGATATCTTCTGCATGCTCATGTGCATACTTTATTTCTGGAAAAATCCTAAAAATTGTAAAATATCCTGAAAAAATGATCATCGTAGTGAAAACCTGGAAAACAGGCACTTTGATGTATCTATTATCCTGGTGAAAACCTGGTAAACAGGCACCTTGATAATATAAAAAAAAAAAATGAAAAATTCAAATATACAAAAAAATCAAAAAAAGAAAAAAGAACAAAAAAATTGAAAAATTGGAAAATCAAAAAAAGTGAAAAAGAGAAAAATGTGCCATTGATGAAAACTTGGTAAACAGGCATCATGGTAGAAAAAATAGAATTTCTGCCAAGATGGTGAAAACTTGGTAAACAGGCACCTCTTGTTTCACAATGCTTTATCTGTCGCAGCATGTCTTGGCTTTCTTGCAGTTGCTTTCCTGCTTTAGTTTGCTTTCTTGCTTTAGTTGGCTCTCCTGCTTTAGTGTGCATTTTTCTTTCAGTCATCTTTGAGATCTTGCTCAACCTCACATGGATTGAAACTGGTCATACTCAGGGGCATGTTCCTGGTCTAGGGGGCATTGTCTTATCTATTGGATTTCTTCTCCTCTTGCATCGGTCACCAGTGGATCTCACTGCGTCTGCCTGCCGATGCCTTGTAGTGCTTTGTCTCTTCTTGAGACTTTATTTTGCATCAGTCACCAATGGTCCTCACTGCATCTTCCTATTGATGCTTCAATCTTGTTATGCTTGAGAATCCCTTGCGACAGTCACCAGTGGTTCTCACTGAGTCTGCCTACTGCCGCTACATTGCTGAGATTTCTTGCATCGTTTCACCACCTATTTGCTTAGCTTCGATCCATTTGTTACTTGGGGGCATGCCTCCCCATTTCGATCGCTCTTCAGTTTACACTTGAGTTAGTAATCTTGTCAAAGGACAACTTTCTACTGGCGCAAACTGGTGTTTCTCAACACCTTAATCAAACAATTTTTTCAACACTCTCTTTGGACACATCTGTGTTTTCAACACACTTCGGATTTCTCATGACGTAAACATCTCTCGATAGCAATCAAACACATTTCACTCACAAGCAAAATGATGTTTTCAACACCCATAACATAGACACATTTGTAAACCTTGAAACATGCTGAGATATGATTGACTCTTTCTTAGTATGTTGTCTGTTCTTATGAATTTCATTGATGTTTTCTTTGTCTACTGCTTGTTGGTGTGGTTTCGATGATCCGACAACGTCAAATAAATAGGGTGTACATGATAAGAGCTTCTGAATCAAGGTGGAAAAGCCTCACATCCCTTGATCTTGTTTATTTTTATGCCAAGGGGAGGTCGAAACTATCTCCTTGACTGTTATTGTTGTGTTTGTTTACTTGTGAACTTTTACTATATCAAGCTGGAAACAATGTTCAGGTCACCTTGGCTTTTATGCCTTGGTGCTTATGTTTGTTTCCTATATTTTATCTGATGAAAGTCATATTCATATTCTTATGGTCGCAGCGGCACTAGTAAGGATTGTATTGACTCCAATGATCCAAAGCACCCAATAATGATAAATACGATGAGTCCAACAACCAAAGTCCTAGGATTGCATTAGCTTAGGCTTGCATTGGCATTGTAGGCTTGCATCATGGTAGTTTGATGCTCTCTTCATTATCTTCTCATTCTTCAAGGTCCTCATCTTTCATCACGGTTATTTTTGACTGCATGCGTGTCCGGTCCTCGTTCTCGATCTTTGTGCGCATCCTTTTGGCTAGTATCTGTTGTATATTGTGAAGGCCCTACATGAGATGATTAGTACCATTGCATTCTATTCATTTTCAAAAAGTGCATTTCCATTAATTCACTTGCATACATATATCCATACACATGTGCATCCATTATAAGCATAATTCAAATCATACATAGCATTTATCCATCTAAACATCTGTCATAGCATTTTCATACATCAATAAAAAATGTGCATAAACATTTGCATATTCATTCATCGCATACATTTCTAATCCATACATCTAAAATCATATAGGAAATCATCTCATACACATTTAAAGCAATATATACACATGTACAATGATGCCAAAAAAATTGAGCTCATATATATATCGATCGGTCTGAGTAAACAAGGGTGCTACTCGAGCACAATAGGTCAAAATGGTGGTACAATATACATCATAACCTAACCACCTGGAGGAGGTGGAGGTGGGGGCATCCCCTGCTGCTGTGGAGGTGGTCCCTGTGGAATAGCCCAAGCGCCAGCATACTCTGAAAAAGGTAGAATCTGATCTACTGCCTTAGGAACTGCAAGAGTAAATGCAGCATAATAGTAGGCCGCCTGTGCAGCCTCATATCTAATATCCAACTGTGCTCTAGTCAGTGCCTCTCGCAACTCTCAGACCTCCCAGTTTCGCTATGATATCCAGGTATCTCTGATGACCACCTATGTATGAAGGTTATCACACTCCCTCTGTGTCTGCCACACTCTCTCTCGCTCTACAGAGAGCCTCCTATAGCTGAGTCACCTGTCCGCCTGCTGGAGCGTCAGTCGAAATTGCATCGGCCATGACAGTATCATCACCCTGCTCTGCAGCTCTATCCTGGCTACCACTAGGCCCAACACCTGTATTTGATCCCATAGGCCTCACAGGGATAGCAATTTGATGTGTACGTGGACGTACCACTCTATCCTACTGCTATAGTGGCGGTTGCTGTGGCTGCTGACCCTGAGGCTGTTGTCCCGGAGGAGGAACTTGCTGTGCCTGCTACTGTAGTGGTGGCTGCACCACTAGAGGAATCTGGCCCACTGGAGATGTGAACCTAGGAAATGGATGTGCTAATAGCTAATCTCTGTATGTAGTTGTCACACCTACATCTGTCACTGCTGCCATGTAATCCCATCGGGATGGTGGTACCCGAGCGTCTATCATGCCCCGCCCCCTATCCAGCTACATATGCCAACCCTTCTTTGTCTCATCGATGAATTGGGCATACGTACAATACTCAAGTGATACATCCTGAGGCCTCCCAAACTAGTGCAACACACATGTAAGCAAGAAACACTCGATCACTGTGATGGTGCACCCTATTAGAGGACATGAACAGAACATGTATGATAGCTCATGACGAGCATCGTCCTAGACCTCAGTAGCTGCCCATGGTCGCCATATCACTGCAGCCATATCATCAATCTGCGCACGCCACTACTCACTCTTACCCAGTGCAGGTTGGGTCATTAGACTGGCGTATCTATAAATATACAGCTCTAATGACTACCACGTATCATGGAAAATTGGCCTACATACGGGAAGGTGCTCCCAGGCCCAAATCTGCAACATGACTACTCCTGCTGCCATAGTACGGGCACCCCGATACACAACCTCATGCATCTCGTGATACATTTGTGTGAGTATACACTCGCCCCATCCATATGTAACTACTAGCACATCTAGCATCTTCTGAAGCATAACGCCCCAGCCACACTCCAAACTGTGCTGACCACGATCTGGTACCATATGACAGCTCAAAAACAATGTGAGAACAACTGCCAAGGGGTAATCTCAGCCATATGTACATAACAGCTCCTCCCAGGAGATAGCATGGCCCACCACCAACTGATCCTAAAAAATGGCTCTCAAAGCCTGTGTACCATCTTTTAGCTGCGTGCAGTACTCAACGCGAGCTCCATGGAATGGCACTCTCAATATCTGGTATACATCCTCCGGTGTCACTGTCATCTCTCCCTATGGTAGATGAAAAGTATTCGTCTCTGAATGGAAATGCTCAACCAAGGCCCCAAGTAATATGTGATTTACCTGAATATCAGGTATATCATGCAGATATGTCAATCCTAACCCATAAATATGGGCCCCGTCGGCGTCTGATAATCTCTATAGTAACTCACCCATGACAGGATGATGGGACCTGAAACCAATATCTGGGAGATCGACCTGCAACACAAAAGGATAAAATTGGATCAGTACCTCAATAATGATGATTTTCAAAGCAAAAGACAACAAATGCAGCTATGGAACTACTCAACATACAGTTCAACTGGTTGACTCTGTGATGCAAGGAAATAACAATTTTTTGGTTTTTTCCAATTTCCCATGCGAGAAAACTCTTTTCTCACGCGAGGAAACTCTGGCTCCGCGTGAAATTTCTGGCTCGCGCAAAGTGGGATGTGTTCGTGCGCGAGATTCTAGGAATCTCGCGTGTCGCACGTGCGATCTTCGTGCGAGCTCTGTTGAGGGGCCCGTGCACAGAATCCCCAACCCACGCGAGGAAAAAATTTTCTCGCGCGAAGGGCAATTAGGCCTGGCGCGAGGAAACTGTTTCCTCATGTGACATTTGGTGAAACATGGATTCAATGCTAAAAATTTTTCACTAACAATAAAGAACGATAAATTTTTTGCAGAAATACAAGATCCAATTATGAATACTCACAGGTGCGTCATACTCCGCTGGTCGGTTGTGCCATCAGGTGCGCTCAAATCGATGCATGTGCATAGGAATGCTCTCAATGTCAGGTGGAGCTCTCGCCATCTCTAAAGTCAAAGGTGAATAATGATTTCAAAATGACCCCTCTAGGCCTTCTATAGCCTTTGACCTAATTTTTCAAAGTGCTCCGTTTTCAGCAAAAATTACACCCTTGGCTAATCGGACCGTTCTGGATCCATTTTCGTGATCAAAATCAAAATTTGACACTCCTAAGTAGCTCAAAATTGCATTTTAAAAATATCAGGACTGACGTGATCGAACACTTGTGCAGTTAGCTTTCTGATGTTGGTTTCTTGTCAGGATTATCTCTTGTTATCATTTTCTCAGCTTCTGCAATCTTTTCATCAAAATCAACTCTAGTCAATTCTGGTCAACTATGGTCAAACCTAATCAACAGGACCTCTCGATCGCTCTAAATTGATTATGCTCTCTCTTGATCTATCTTTTTTTGTGATTTCTTGCTCTCATCTTTATGATGTGTCTTCTTTCGATTTTTCTCCTGAGGGGGCAGGATGATTGCATCATTGAATCTTTTCGCATTATTCTTGAATCAGTTTGATCTGAATCAAAAGTCCCCATCGCTAGGGGCATCTCATCACTTGGGGCATATTCAGTTTTTCATACCTTATGGTCAAAATTGGATATTCCATGATCTTGAACTTTTCATCTCATCATCTATCTTGCTAGGTATCTGAGCAATCTAACTCAGATCCTCAAGGATCACGCTTCATTCTAGGAGACATTCCTAAATTGATTATCTTTTGAGACAGGTATTGGGGCAATCTAACCCTGACTCCTAAAGGTTGAGCCTCATTTTGGGGATAGTTTTGTGAAAGATATCAATCTAACCAGTGTCTGGGCAATCTAACCTAGACATTGGGGGACTAAGCTTCGTCCTGGAGATGATTCTTGAAATCTCATTGGGTATTGGGGCAATCTAACCCTAATTCCTAAAAGTTACACTTCATTCTGAAGATGACTCTCAAAAAATATTTAGACCGTTATCTAGGCGATCTAACCTAGATATTGGAGGGCTTACCTTCGTATTGGGGCAATCTAACCCTAATTTTGAAGATAGTCCTAAATCTTCATCAGCTCTCAGTGGATATTGGGGCAATCTAACCCCGATTCTGATCTTCACTTCAGACTATTCTTTGAATCAATGCGCTGTTTGCACATCAATTCAAAGAGGGACAAAATGTAACACCCCAAAATTGGCACCTAATCTCCAATCCATTTTGGTGCATTTTCTTATCTTCGAAGTCCAATTGTATTAGGCAAATTCTCCCCTTATTTGACTTTAATTGACTGAGTTTCAAATGCAGAAAACCTAAGTTTGCATAAATCTGACATTACATTTAATTCCTAAATTCTCAATGATTATTAGCTAAAAATCCCTATGATTAATTGATTTAATCCTAAAGTCCTAAGTGCTTTTAATTAAATCAATTCCACCCCCTTTAGCTAATATACATAAAAGGAATTGAAAGGTTATTTAATTATTGAGTGAATTATCCTCAAAAAGGGAATTCCATAATTCCATGTGAAAGGACACTTATGTGGCAATAATTCACTCTTTTATTTAAATAATCTTTGCTTATTTGTCTCAAATGGAGAATGAAGAGACAACTGTTTCTTTTCAAGAAACTCTTCACTCTCTTTCCTTGGTTTTCTATAAATTGGACTTCTTTTCTTGATTAGGGAGGATGATTTTAGAGAGCATCAATACTATAGGCAATTTACATTTAATTTTCATGTTCTTAAGCTCATTTGCATAATTAGTGTAAATTTCAATTGGAATTAAAGATATATGCTTTCATTTAAGATTCATTTCTATATCTAACATTTCAATTTGAGGTTTTCAAGCTTTCATAGATTACAAGCAATTCAATTCTAGTTTAAGAGCAAATTCCTTTCATAGATTACAAGCTTTTCATTTCTAGACTAAGAGTATTTGCATTTTTGCTAGTTTAATTGCATTTTACTTGCATAGAGTAGTTGCAAATCATTCTTAGATTAGTGCAATTCAGTTTCTTAGTTCAATTGCATTTCTTTACATAGACTAGTTGTAGATTTATCATAGAATAATGGTAATTCTTCTCTTCTTGCATTCTTAAATCCTCCATGTTAGCAATGGTTAGGTTGTTGGCTTTCGTTCTGAGGGTAAAAATCAACATCCACATCTAATTAGGAGGCAACAGGTCGCCTCAATCGAATTTACAGAACAAATAATTCATGTTTGTCTTTGTGAATTGAGCGATTGTGTAAGGACTATGTTGTGTTTGTGTTGAATTTAGAGGTCCACATTCAGCATACAACAACGCTGAACATCTAAAATCATAGAAGATGAGCTACCTATGATGAGAAGATCATCAACATATAGATCAAGGATCAAAACCTCATTCTCAAGATGCTAAATGTAGACAGTAGGATCGAAATGACAATGTGTGAATCCTGTGGAAAGCAAAAAAGAGTCCATCTTCTCATATCAAGCCCAAGGGGCTTGTTTGAGACCATACAAAGAATGCCAAATTATACAAACCAAGGAGGAATCTTGCACAAATCCCTGAGGCTGCTCCATGTAAATCTCCTCAGTAAGATCACCATGCAAGAATGCACTCTTCACATCCATCTGAAAAATGGGCCATCCCTGAGAAGCTGCGAGGGATAAGACAAGGCAAATAGAATTCATCTTGGGAATAGGGGAAAATGTCTCAGCGTAATCAATACCCTTAACCTGTGAAAAACCCTTCTCAACAAGATGTGCCTTGTACTTATCAATAGAACCATCAACAACAAACTTAGTATGATACAACCACTTGCATCACACTAACTTTCTTCCCTTAGGAAGAGAACAAAGATCCCATGTATGATACTTCATCAAAGAAGAATACTCCTCCTCCATAGCACTGTTCCACTTAGAATGTTCTATTGTAGCTGAAAATGTTTAAGGATCACCAAAAATAGCATGACTCAGAAGGCTAGAACTTGCAATATGAGACCGGGTGCGACGGGAAGATGAAGGGTCACCTGCCAGAGATCCTGTAGCCTCAACAGTAACATAGGCCCATCTAGGCATATGTGGAGGATCCTGTGGTGGAGGTAAATCGGGATCACCAAGATCATCATCGCCATCATCCTAAAAAGAATCAGGAAGAGTGAGGGAGTAGTGGTAAGTGAAGTAGACTCTGGAGTCAGGGTATCTACTGCAGGAAGGCACTCATCAAACTGTACATCCCATCAAAATAGGACCTCTTTGGAATCAGGATCAAACAACTTGTACGCCTTGACATCCTCGAAGTAGCCAACAAAAATGAGGTGTCAGATCTTCCACTCCATTTCTCTCCTCTGAGCATCAGGAATAAATGCCCATGCTTCACTACCAAAAACTCAAAAAGAAGTTACATCAAGCTTGACATAAGACCAAGCCTCCTCAGGAGTCATATGTCAAACTACCTTGTGGGGAATCCAATTCTAAATATAGTTGGCACAATTGACTTCCTCTGCCCAAAAAGATGAATCCATGGACCTAGACTGAATCATACAATTTTCCATCTCCCGAAGTGTTCTGTTCCTTCTCTCTACCACACCATTCTTCTGAGGGGTGTAGGGAACATAAAACTAATGTTGTAGACCATGTTTAGAGAAAAAATCCCTAAAATCTTGATTCACATAACCCCCATTAACTCTCTGTATCCTTCGAATAGAAAGACCAAATTTCTTCTTTGCAAATGTCTTAAAGATTCGAAATGAATCAAAGACATCAGACTTGTACTTGAGAAAGTACACCCATGTGCGCTGGAGAAGTCATCAATGAAAGTAAGCACATATCTGGCACCAGAAAAAGAAGTAGGAAATGACATGAGGTTTCTATGAATCAAATCCAGTGGTGCCAAAGCATGAATAACTTGTCCCTGAGGAAAAGGATCCCTATGTTGTTTGCCAAGAACACAACCCTGAAAAACACCATCAGCACAAGAAATATGAGGAAGCCCAAGAAAAAGTTCCTGTGTGCTCATCTGCTAAAGATATATATAATTGATATGGACCAAATGCTCATGCCAAAGCTTGCTCACAGAATCTGCATGTACTATAAGCGAAGAACTTGTACCATCAGAAGGCTCAAATCCATCAAATCTATATAAGTGAGATGCAGGATCAACACTCCCAATAGGCACAATCAAATATGAATCATGGAGGTCCCAAATAACCACATTATGTGGTGAGAACTCAACTATCTTACTATAGCCAAAGTGGAAAATCTGATAGATGGATAATAGGTTCGTCGAGATATCAGGAACCACAAGAAAATCCTGAAGAGGACCCCCAACTAATGCAACAAAACCAGAACCCAAAACTGAAAGATGTGATGAGTTCCCAATAGAAATCTGTGAAGTAGCCCAAGTAGAAAGTGAGGTGACCAACTGCTGAGTGTGAGTCATGTGGTGAGAAGCACCGGAATGCAAAATATAGATGGGCCCAAAAGTATTTTCTCGTGGAGTAAGAGCATGACCTTTCCCTATAGGGGAGGATGTGGAGTGAGGATAAGAAATGTGATGCTCCTACATGGATTCCTCTAAAGCCTCCAAATGTTTCCAACACCTAGAAATGGGATGTCCATCCTTGCCACAAAAACTATAGGTTTCACCTATTTTCTTCTTAGTCTTGGAGGAAGACTTAGCAGACTTCAAAGAAGATGTACCCTTTGAAGGGTGAGCTAGAGGTTTTGAATCAATTTTTTGTGTAGGATTGGAGGAAGACTCACTGCCTGCTAAATCTTTCTTTGGTTTGGCTTTCTATTTTGGTTTCCCCTGTGAAGACTGAACTACCAATTCTTGGCTCATGGAGCTGGAAGGATCCATTTGTTGAATATTTGCCTATTCCCATGTCAACTGATCATAGAAGGTCTTAAAGGAAGGCATGGTGTGCCTAGCACCCAAGGCATCCATAGTGGAGTAGAAAGTAGAAGAAAATATCTGATATTGTCCTCACAACTTTGAGAGTATCAGAATGATACACTCATCATCTATCTTGTTTTTCCCACATCCCTGTAAAACTAAACACAGAGACTTTAACTTCATCAAGAATTCCTCAATAGTGGGAAAACCAATAGGAGTCAAAGAGATCAACTCTGCATCAAGCTCTAGTGCTCGGAACTCATTCACTGTGCCAAACAAATCTGCAAACTTGCCCCAAATGGCTCGAGGAGTGTGCAAATCCTCCAAGTGAAACAAGAGACTGTCAGAGATGTTCAGTGAAATTAATTCCATGGATTCATCCATTTTTTTCCTATGCTGAAGAATCTCAAAAGGACACTACAAAATAGGTTGGTTCTCATCCAGACAAGACCATAAGACACATGACATAATCAGATTGGTCATGTGTGCTTTCCAGGTGTGGTACTTATGTGGTGTCAGTCAGGCAACTGAAGGGTTCGACATTGAGAGAAATAAGATGAAAGTAGAAGGGTCTTTCTAAAGTAAATTATAAAAAGTAAAATGCACCCCCACAATGTAGTATACTATCCCCTATACACCAAAAAATAACTTAGAGAGCACAAAACACAAGAAGAAAACATGGACGCCAGATACAAAGATGGAGGAAACTAAAGCCTCTACTTCGATGGTAAAATAAGGTACTCAAACAACCAAGTGTGCATCCAAAACCTACATGGCGGTCTCCATCTTAGAAAGAGCTTTCTGGCAATATCTTGTTTTCTGAAAAATGATATAGTATGCTTAAGTTATGGCCAAAAGACTGACAGGAGGTCAGAATGGGTAGCTCACTGGAAAAACACAGTGACGGGAAAAGAAGTGACATCCTAATGGACGTCGTCTGTCACTGGAAAAAATTTGATGGTCATCTGACCATCATTAGCCCATCAATGACATCAGCATGACATCATCACCTGGAAAAAAAATTCTGCGCTTGAAAAAAAATTCTTGTCATGGAAGATGACGTCACCTACTAAAAAGGTGACATCAGCACAGGGTAGGCGGGTGTCGGGAAACACTCACCGGCGGAGGCAGAGCTCCAGAGGCACAGTGGTGCTACTCCAGTGGCTGCGGGGTGATGCGGGGGCTACCGTGGCACTTGGGTGGTGCGCTGGCCGCGGGCCGGGTGTGGGGGCAGTGCATTCTGCCTGCGCCCAGAAAACACAAAAAATTATGTTTTTTTTGTTTTAAAAAAAAATGTGAATTTTTTTTGTCTTGAAAACTATGTCGTACGACCTAGGAGAGAGAAAAAAATGCGGAAGAGGCCACTATAGCCAAAATGGAAAAAATTTATATGAAAATATAGTTTCTCGGGCCTTGTGAGCACGATGGTGAGGTTTGTTTGTGCCCAAAATGCACCAAAAAAATCTTCACCTTCAGATTGAAGACAAAACCCAAAAAAAGATGAGATTTTTGCCTTTGAATCTCTACTTCAGAAAACACCAGAATATGCAACAACTGTATGGGTCTGATACCATATAGGATTTGAGAAATACAATTCCACAGAACCCGAAGAACACTTGCATGCAAATACTTGTTACAAGACAAAAGTTGAAAGAAGGAAAAAGTAGAACTTGGAAATACTAAAAAATGTGAGAGCAAAATTATATTCCAAGTTGTGAAACAATAATTACAAGTTTGACATTAAAAAGGTGAATGAAACCCTAAAGGAAATAAAAGCTAGGTTGCACATTAATAATTAATATAAATATTAATTATAATGCACCTAAGAGACAGCTTAAGAAATAAGAGTAATAAAATAACTTAATTAACTAAACCAATGTGATTTAATTAATAAGCATAGAAGATGATTACTCTAACATTCTGGGACTCACTTAAGATCACATTGATCGAGGTATACATTTGAGGAGGATTCTTCAGGAAGTTTCTTTTGGTCAAATGAGGTTTTTGAAATGACTCAACTACCAAGGTAAAATTGATGAGCAAGCTGACGCGGTCAGAGGAAAATGTTTTATGAGTGTCTAGATACATTGTATCTTACATAAGATGATCTAGATCATTCATATCTCAAATCTAGGGTTTGTTGTAAGTCGGTGGAAGTAATTCTATATAGTAGAACAATTGAAGAAGAACAAAAAAAAGGAGGAGAGAGCTGATTGCAAATTGCATAAGTATTTGGAGGCATATCAAGTAAAGGAATCAAGTTCAATCGAGTTGAGGAAGAGTATATAGTATGATGATGTATTTCAAAGCTTAAAAGGATCTGATCATGCAGAGGTAGTGCAGTTTTTACATATCATTTTATCTATTACTTTCTAATCATTGTAACAGTGAAATACCCTAACATGGTGGATCCTAACAGATCTTTACTGTAAATCCTCTAAAAAAGTGACACATTAGATTGTATTTTAAAGTCCTCTAACAAGGCTACTCCTAACAAGGAAAATATCATAACAAGTCTTAGGCAAATCCCTTAACCGGGCAACACCTAATAGTGTTTTTGTAAACCTTTAACAGGGTAAGCTCCTAACAGGGCGTATTCCATACGAGTATAGATTTTGTTGGTATCATCTCACACCATGGCGTTTTCCCAGTTGGGTTCCCACGTGATAAATATGGTGTTTACATTGTGTGGTTGATTACTCGTGGATGTATGCATTAAAATTTTACTTATGGTAGTTGTTATATGTTTTGGTGCATAAATTTTAAAGAAGTTGAATTGGTGAATTTGTCTAGATTACTGATTCAACCCTCCCCTCTCAATAATCAGACCTATATTAACAATTATATTTTGAAGTTATCCATAGTTTCTTGTAATGGAAATTTTCAAGTAATAATGAAAGAACTTCAAAGACATTTGGAACCATGAAGGATCATGCTTCAGATCATCAAGATAGCCAGGCACAATCTAATAGATCTTACAGAAATAACCAAGATCATTTGGCACCAAAAATGGAAAAACAGTGCAATGACATTATTGTTTGAAAATAGTGATATGTGGGTGTTTGTTGTTACAATGGCAAAGAGGAGTTGTTATAGTAGAATATACATTGATGTTTTCAAACTAGGTAGCACCAACATAGAGGAGCATTAGAACCCATATGCAAAGATACAAGTCATATCCTGCAATGGAAAACTTGTAATATGAAGCCCGCGGCTCCTGAAGGACTAAAAACCTTCTAAATGTAGTTTCCAGGAATCAGATATAGATTTTCAAGAAGGAAAAGTCATAGTTTTCTTTGTTTTTTATCAAGGAAAAGAGAAGCATCAACGCACAGAGGAAAAGTAATACAGGAAAACAAAGGTAGAAATACCTTTGTATGGAGTCCAAATTCCAGCGAAAACCTCCAAAAAACTCCAAGAAATGTTTTGAAACACCATCAAATCCAGCCAAACCCCTGTCTCCAAGCGACAGCCCAACAAAAGAGAAAGGATTAAATTAGGAAATGAAGTGTTTTTAGGGTTTGAATATCCTATATTCTCATCGGCAGGAGTAAAGGTTTTTTACCTTTATTTTTTATCAAAATGCAATCAATCAAATACCCCCGTGGGTATGATGTAAATTGTCAATTACAATTTCTTTATATTTCCATTGTTAATATTTTAAAACAAACAATATTAATAGGATGATATTTTAATATCATTTTATTAATATATTTTTAATTATTAATTAATATTAATAGATGATATGTTATAAATCATTCTATTGATATTATTTAAAAACATATGAAAAATGACTTAAAAAATAAGAAGACGAAAATAGATATTTGTATCATTTTATACCTTTGTAAAAATATCTATAATTTAATAATTTAATAAAAATTAATTATAATATTATTATTAAATGATTCAATTATCATTTAATAATTATTATTAATATAATTGGGATTTATTTAATTAATAAACTATAAATCATTTTATAAATTATTATTTATGGTGCATAGGAAGAAATTTATTTTCACTTTTAAAAGTGAAACAGAGCGATATTTGCAAGGTAATGACAAATTCTTAAAGTCTTAATAATGCAGTTGTTGAAGTCAGATTGGAGTTATTGCATTTTAGAGGCATTTATGACCTTTTTGAAGGATACACATGTATTAATGAGAAGTCCTTAATGTAAGAGTTAATAAGGGATAACTTTTTGGTCACCAATTTGCCTTTTTATAGTTTTTTAGGGGCCTCAAAAATGACGTTGTAGGGTGAGTCCGACCCATAATTTATTGCCCTTATTAATGAGGCAGTTGGATAAAATGAGCATAAATATGAGTTGAAGGCTCTTTTGTAAGGAGTTCTTTTCCTTTCATCTTGTTGTTCTACAAATTTTTCTAAGTTCTTGGTAGGAGCAGAGGGTTTTGTAACCCATGTTTCAGGATACATGTAGATTTGTACCACCTTTTGGGCAGTGATATATATAGTTGGCCCCTTCTCATTCTTCTATTTTTGTGTATCCTTATGTGGATGACTTTCTTGTGATGAAATATATCCTTGAAATAGTATCACATGTTGGGTCCCTTTTACATAATTATTTACAATTTTCACGCAGGTTGTAAGTTGTGGCTTTTTATAAAAATTCATTTTTTCTTTCAAATGTGTGAGGAAAGCTTTCTCCTTTTTTAAGAACTGTTATTTTAGCCTTCTTGTGAAATGATGATGCATAGATTGTGATTCAATGAGTTGTGTATGAGAGCATATATTACTAATAGTATTGTGTGTTAATTTATCTGTGTTGGTCTCATATATTACCATCTGGTGCATCACCTCTTAAGAGTTATTTTTTCAGTTTTATGTTTTCCTTCTACTCCTTTTCCTCTATAAAAGTCTTAGTTTTAGGGAGTTTCAGGTGAAGAACCACTAAGAGCCAGATTTCTCTAGAGGTCTAGTTCTTTTCCCAGGTTACCCACAACCTGGAAGTGTTCCCATGTGTCAATAGGTTTGCTAATTTTCATTCTTAGTGTTGAGGTGTAGACTTTATTGATAACAATAGAACTTCACTTTCATAGCTTAGAAATCATGACATTCTTAGCATATTTTTACATTTAGATTCATTAGCTTTCATCTAGTTCCTCACTTATATTGCATCTTAGTATAATCATTCCATTCATATAATTCTTATAAATCATTTGGAGATCAATCAATTGTGCTTGGAGAGCACTACCCACATACAACCATCAAATGAGCAAATCAATGGAGTAGAGTGCCTCCATTTTTCTCAATCAGAGGTATGACTGAAATTAGTTAGTATAGTGTATTGTTTTGTGTTTATTTCCATTATCTAACCAAAAATTTCAACCATATACATCTTGGCACACCCATTGGGACTCACATCCCTTTGAAATTAACATTTTTTTAGTATTTTTTGTGAAGTTGTAAGTCAGACTTCTAGAATGGAACCTACGCTAATTAGTGTCTACGCTATGAATAGATGTATTTTTGACAATTTTAAACCTTCTATTTTGTAGATACCTAATGCTTTCACTTAACAATTTCTATGTGCATTGCAAGGCCACTCACTTACAAGCTTGTTTTTAACAATTTTACTTCATTTTCTTCTCGGGGTTTTTGTCAGATAATCATTTTTTGCAAGAACAACATGTTTGTAGGTTTGGCCCTTGATTTATAAATAGTTGAATCGATATTTTTGTGAGTCAGTGTCTCTGGTTTTCCATGTCTTAGTCTTATATCAGCCTCTCTACTAGGGTAAGTTGAGGTATATTTCTAACATGTGCTTTATATCTCTTATTCATTTTATATTCCAAAAAATCCTAAAATTTAGAAAAATCAGTAAAAATACAAAAGTATGGGTAGATTGTTTTTTGTTTTGTTTTTGTTTTCTATAAAATATCATTTCCATTGATCAAAGTTTCTTCTAATTAATGCTTGCACCTGTCAATTAGCGTCCCCATCTCACTCTACTTTATTTTGGTTTTAAAGAGTCCTCATAATCACTAACCTATTTTGGTACTCCACCCACTTCACATGTCTATGGATGAGTTTGTCCTAGTTGTGAAGAAACTGAAAAGCATGATTATCAATAAAAATAATGAATTCCTTAGGAAGGAGATAGTGTCTCCACTTCTTCAATAATTGAAAATGGCATATAACTCCAATTCATAGAGGAATAATTTTTCTTTGCACCATTGAGCTTCTTGTAGGAAACAAGGAAACAAGCAACTAAGAGGGGGATGAATTAGTTTCTCCAAAAACACTAACTTTTTAAAATGATTAAACCCTTATCTCTAATTTAGAATTAAACAAGCATGTATGCACAAATTAGAAAATATCCACAACACATAACACACAAATTTTTATCATGGAAACCCAAACTAGGGTGAAAACCATGGTAGGGCTTGAACCCACAATAAGACTAATACCTTGTTAGAAGTATAAGATTATTAAAAATAAGGAATACACATGCATTTAGGCATACTACCTAGAGCTCATTGCCCAAACTGCTCAAACTACCTTGGGATCCAACCCTAAGGAAGACTCATTGTCTTACAAACACAAATAGAACTAAATTTTGATGAATTTTTGAACTGTATAGTAGAATCTAATTATGCATTGGCCAGTTCCATTGAAGTAAAATAAAATATCTATTACAATTCTCTCTGGCTCCTTCAGATGAGAAATTCAACCTTCACTAGATCTGCACAACTTCTTCACAAGAAAAATCTGGCATCCACGATCAATCCTTCTCTTGCACAACTACAACCTTTTTCCTAATTCATCAACCCTTTCATCAAGAACAAGTCAGCAAAAACCTAACTTTCAGTTTTCATCTTACGACGCCAAAATCAATGATCCTGATAAAACTATGTCGACTAAACATATATTAGATCCTTCATAACCACCTCGAGATCATAACTCTTCCTCAAAAAAATTTACTAATCATCCATAAAAAATTTAGCAATCAAGTCGACCAAGAACATAAGAAAACTTATCACCGACTTGAAATTCCCTTAAAATATCATCACCTTGATTGATGTAGACCACCAACTCATCAGGCACATAATCCAAGAATACCCTTAATCGTCATTAAGTTCAAACAAATAATTAAATCCATCCCAGCTAACAAATTCATCATCATTTTAAGCTATTTCCCCAAGAACATTGTCTCCTTCCTCTATAACACTTGAAAATTACTTGCAAAGCTTCAAAATCATGAACCCTTTGAATGGAAGACACATCATCATGTATTAAACATATTACCAGCTGCGTGACCAAAGATCGCAACCTGTGTATGTGCGTAGAGCCAATCTTTGCAACTCTATTACAATGATAGATAATAAAGTAGTTAGTCACCATCCGCGATCTCATAACTTACCCAAATCATCATGTCAACACCTGAAACTTGACATATACCTATTAATAAAACTCTACATCATCCCATGAGGTGCGTGAATCCTCATCCTAAGCAACCGTTCCTCACAATTCCTCTGAAAATTTTGTTCCTCTGGAAAAAATGCATAACAAACATTTTGACATCGATGAAAACATATCCAAACTTGCCAACACTTATCACTGAAGAAAGAAATAGGCCCACTCTCTTGGCTCAATAATGCTCCTATTTCATACCCACTTGCATCGCATTCTATTGTGAAAACTTTATTTAAGTCAAGCAATGATAAGATAGGTTGTTGTACTACTCTATTTTTAAAATATTGGAAACTCTTTTCTGTTTAATTAGACCATATAAATTTATTTATTTTATTCCCTTTTATTGTGTCAATAATTGGAGAGCATATATGATAGACATTCTTCACAATTTTTCTATAAAATCTTGTTAGGTTGTGGAAATGTTTTACCTCACTTATTGATTTTGGAGTAGGCCAACTGAGAATTGATTCCACCTTAGTATGATCCATCTTCAAAGAGCCCTTATAGATCACAAAACCAATATAAAATAATTCCTCCTTCAAGAATTCACACTTCTTCAAATTTATCATCAACTTTTCTTCATTCAACTTCTTCAAAACCTAGTCTAAATATTGTAAGTGTTTCTCTTTAGTCTTACTGAAAAAAAAAGAATATCATCCAAATAGACAACGAAAAACTTAGCTATGAAAGGTTTCAAAACTCCATTCATTAGTATCATAAAGGTGCTCAGTGCATTTGAAAGCCCAAAAGGCATGACAAGTCATTCATATAACCCCTCATTAGTTTTGAAGGCATTTTTCCACTCATCCCCCTCTCTAATTATAATTTGATGGTTGCCACTTTTGGGGTCAATCTTATAAGAATAACAATAACCTCCTAAAAAGTCCATCAATCTTCCATTGTTGGTATGGAGAACCTATACCTTATGGTAATCTTGTAAATTTCCCTTGAGTCAGTGCACATTCTCCAATCCCCTCCTTTTTTTGGTGCCAAAATGATAGGACCAACACATGGGATAATACTCTCTCTCTTTTTAGGTCTTTGTCAAGAAACTCTTGAATTTTTTTCCTAATTTATTTATTCTAATTAAAAGTGATTTTATATTAAACTTTGTTAGGTATGTTTTCCCCTAGTATGAAATCTATAAGGTGTCTCACATCTCTTATTGGTGTCAAAGAACTAGGGATCACATCTAATGCAATGTATTTGTATTTTTTCAACAAGACTTGGACCTTTCTAGGTACATCATCGACCTTTGTGGTTTTCATGAACTATTTTGGTCCAATTACAATGGCATAACCCTCTCCTCCCTCTTCTTTCATGGTTTTCCAAAACTCTTTTTCTCCGACCAGCATTACACTAGGCCCAACTTGTGCACATAGGCCTTAGTCTTATAATGAAGTAAGAGTGAAGGTGATTCCATCCTTTTCTATCACATAGGTGTTATTTTTCCCATTTTTTTAAGTCTTTCTATCATATTATCATGGTCTCCCTAAATTATATATAAAAAACCATTGAGATGATGTCACATAATATTTTATCTTTGTATCCTCCTATGTTAAATTCCACCCAAGTTTTCTCATTAAAATTAGGACCTCCTAGCCCTTATTCAACCAAGAGACCTTGTAAGGAGTGGGGTGTGGTATCCTTTTCATTTTCAAATTTTCAACCATCTCTAAAGAAACCAAATTATTTGTGGAATCAGAATCAACAACTTTACACACCTTACCTTGAGATGTTCAGGTGGTTCTAAAGAGAGATTTTCTTTTTGGTGGCTCTTTCACTATAGGCACTTTGATCAATGTTCTTCTCACTATTAGAGATTCACTTATGTATGGAGCAACATGTTGAGATGGGGAGATGACACTCTCATTATCTTCTTCTTGGACCAATTGAGTTTTCCTTTCTCCACTATGAAAATTTGAAGGTTGCTTATCTGAACATTTCCATGCTTGAATGCCAAATTGATTGCATTGATAGAATCTTCCTGAGAATGTATTTGATCCTCTTCCTTGAACTCTAAATCTACGTCTACTATTTGATCTCCTACCTTTGAAATTGCTTCTCAATTCTGAGCTTTGTTGTTGATGACCACTTGTCTCTCCTTGTGGTTTTTGAGTTTGTCTTCTTCCTACAAATGTTCCTCTACCTCTAAATATTCTTCCTCTACCTATACTTTTTTTTCCTACCTTTTCTTTAACTTATTGTTTGTCCTAAATACCAATTGGAATCATTCTTCAACCATTCTTTGAAGACCCATACTTAACTCATCTTGTATATTGAATCTTAGCCCATTTGTGTACCTTGCTACTTTATCCACCTCATCCTCAACATAACCTTCCCTAATACTTAACTTACAAAACTCCTCATTATAAGACATGACATCCATATCCTTATGTTTGAGGTATCAAAGATTCCTAAATGTCTGAATTGTATAATCACCAACCAGAGATTTTCTCTTAGTTTTAGTCACCATTATATCCCAAGAATTGATATTTGACTTTCCCTTCTTCAATCTCTCTTCCTGCACATAATTCCACCAAGTTAAGGTAGGACCTTTCGAGTTTTTTTTGTAAAATTTCACCCTTTGTTCTTCTGTTACCTCCTCATACTTAAAATAGTTATCAAGTGCATCAATCCAACCTAGCACCTCTTCACTATCCGAATTACCACCATACATGGGTAATCCCATGTTCACCGTAGGAGCGTCTCCGTTGAAAACCTTTAGCATCTTCCTCTTGGTCACTTTGATCTCCAATGACCACACATCTCCTTTGATTTGATTCAAGTATTGCAATTATGGCTAGAATAGCTTCATGAGACTACTTTACATGTCTTAACTCCCTTGCATTTTTTTCTTTTAATTCACTCATTTCTCTAGAAATTCCTTTAGGAGGCATCTTATCCTTTTTCTCAATTCAATTTTCTTTCCTCAGATCAAACCTAAGATCTGATACCAATTGATGCATATAAGGGTGGAGGTTATTAATACAATCAAATCGAATAACATCAAATATATAGTAGCAAACAACTATATCATCATTGTATGATTTGTATTTGTCACCCATTTAAATTCTCCTCTTAATATTTGGTAACATAATAAAAAACAATAATCAATTGCTTGACATCAATGACAAAACAACAACTAATCTAATCATTTCTACAATCATGATACTTGGTATTACTCGGTCTTCATTATCACCATTAGTTGATCAACAATATTCCTCTTTGGAATTGATGGAAACCACTATAACAATGTTATAACAATCGATGATGGAAATACTCAAATACATAACTGAACTCCCTCTGAGTTTATATTTCTATTTCCACTTTGATTTTTGATCTTTCAATCTGAATCTCCCTCTTGGATAAATCTTCTATTTCTTGCAACATACATTCTGATTCTCCTTCATGAGTAAATAGAAGCAATTCATTATCTTCCCCTATCATCAATATCTCCCTTAAGGATAAATTTCATCAATTCTCTCTCTCTCTCTCTCTCTCTCTCTCTCTCTCTCTCTCTCTCTCTCTCTCTCTCTCTCTCTCTCTCTCTGAAAATAATGCCAAAAAGTCATACTCCTAAAAACTTGCTCCAGTAGTGGATTATACCTGACATGTAATCATAAAACATTGCATACAAAATTCTCACAACTTTAGGAAACTCCTAAAGTGTTTCATACTAACATCAATTCAATAATAAACATTATAATGAAATATAGAATTGATGCAACATGCCTCATGCTTCTTAGTGAATATTGGATAGGGGAAGAATCCCTAATTTACCTCTGAGATACTCAAAAACATCTTTAGGTAGTGGCTTTGTAAAGATATCATCCAATTGTTCCTTTGAATTAACATATTCCAATCTCACATTCTTCTCTTGAACTTGTTCTTTCAAGTAGTGATACTTGATAGAAATGTGCTTGGTCTTTGAATGCATAACTGAGTTCTTTGATATATTAATAGCACTTGTATTATCACACAAAATAGTGACCAGATCTTTGATCTCTTATTGCATACCTTTAAGTAATTGTTTAATCCATACTATATTTTCACAATTCATAGCAGCAACAACACATTCTGCATCGATAGTAGATTGTGAAATGCAACTTTTCTTCTTGCTTAGGCATGTAACCAATCTTTCACCTAGAAAGAATGTACCTCCACTAGTACTTTTACTGTTATCAATGTTTCCAGCCCAATCTGCATCAGTGTAGACTTGTAGATCAAAAGTACCTCCTTTCTTGTACAATAAACCAAATTCTTTTGTGCCTTTTAGATATCTCAAAATTCTTTTTACTGCAGACATATGTGTTTCCTTTAGATTAGAAGAAAATATTGCACCAATCCCAACAACGTGTGCTATATCAGGTCTACTATGAACAATATACTGCAATTTACCAATCATGGATCGATAAAGAATATTATCCACCTCTTGTGTTTCATCATCTTTTGATAATTTGCAGCCAGTAACCATAGGTGTTCCAACAGGATTGGACTCTTCCATACCAAAGGTTTTGAGGATCTATTTGATATACTTAGCTTGTGTAATATATATCCCTTCAGTAACTTGTTGTATCTATAGACCTATAAAGAACTTAATCTCTCCAATCATTGAAACTTGAAAATCTTTTCTCATTTCATTAGCAAATCCTTTACATAAGGTGTCATTACCTCCAAAAATAACATCATCAACAAAAAATTCAGCAATCAAAACTTTGTTGTCACTGTCACATTTCAAGTAAACATTACTGTTGTAGACGACCAAAATCATCCTTATATTAATTTAATTAATATTTCCATAACATTATAGTTAATTTTAATTAATTATATTTTATATATTCTTCTATCTATTTAATTAAATTTATTTAATTAAATACGATTCATTCTCCTTAGTATTTAAATTTAATTTAAATACTCCCCCTTTTAATGTACTAAATCTTATTTAATACATTATCCCTCATTGATTCCCTTTAAATAAATTTTTAATTTATTTATTCCTTCACATGACCTAAATTCTACTAAACCACAATTAATCTAAATCTAATTTAGATTAAGTTAATTTGAACCTAGATCCTACCCTATATCACATCACTCTCACCAAATAAACCTATTTATTAATTAACTAAGTTTAATTAAGCTAATTTCTTGATTCCTACAACAATTAGTCCTAATTATTTGCTCACACATGTGTGACAAATTTTCAAAAATTGACTTTTTCAAATAATCCTTATTTGGTGCCAACAAGGTTTCTTACACCTATGATGACACCTTCTTACACTTTCCAAAAGTGTCTCATTGGTCCAAAAATCTTACACCCTCTTACACCTTCTTACAATATCCTTCACATGTGTACTTTAAGTACACTTTGACCCATCACATCCAAAGTTGCTCACACATGTGTGAGAAAAGTGGGCCTCTTGCATGGCTTATGTGTCCCTCATGTGGCACCTATGTGGATGCCAC
>MU225272.1:1987847-2030284 GCA_018584345.1 Thuja plicata | reverse complement strand
ATCATGTTGAATGAACACTTGAGACAAGTTCCTCATACTTGTTCTTGAGTTATTCATTCTCTTAGTTGCATTCAATAGATCAATAGTGGGATTTATATATATTGTGTTGGGAGAGCACACCCACACATCTCTCTAAGAGCAAATCAACAAGGTCTTGGGTGCCCTTGTTCAGCTCATTGGAGGTCATGATGGAGTTTCTAGTTTTCGTAGTATGATTTAGACATGTTAGTATAAATTATTGATTGTTATTTCTCTAACATTTGCATGTCTAAGCGTGCTCCCAATAGGTAGGTTTCCAGCATGTACAACTGTTATCACTTGTTCTCTGAAATCCTATTTTGATTAGATAAGAGTGCAATCTCTCATACCATGATCAAGGTGCTTGTCTCAAACCATATAAAGCTTTATGTAACTTACATACCTTGTTCTTGTTAGTGTTCTCAATGAATCCTTAAGGTTTCTCAATGTATACTTCTTCTTCAAGTATCCCATTAAGAAATGCAGACTTAACATCCATTTGATATACCTTGAATCCTTTGTAAGCAACATAAGCCAAAATTATTCTAACTCTTTCCAATCTAGCAATAGGTGCAAAAGTATCTCCATAGTCAATACCTTATTCTTGTGCATAACCTTTGCAAACAAATCTAGCTTTATTTCTGATAACTTCTCCATGCTCATTCAATTTATTTTTGAAAATCCATTTATTACCAATAACATTTTTGTCTTGAGGTCTGGGTACTAATGTCCGTGTCTTGTTCTTCTTAATTTGATCATGTCTTGTCAATCTGATATCTAGTGCTTCTTTAAATCTCTTTGGCTCAAATGCATATATCAACAATGTATTGTCTCTTACCTTGCTTCTCGTCATCACTCCAGCATCCTTATTTCCAAAAATCTTTCTCGAGGAATGGTGCCTCCTCACATACTTTTCCAAAATAGGATCAGTAGGTCTTGGTCCTTGAACTTCAACATTCAGTTGTAGAACTCCTTGTTCATCTTCCTCCTTGGTAGGTGCTCTCGGTAAGGTATCAGGAACATTAGGTTGTACATATAAAAAATTATCATAATCCTTAGGTTCCTTCTTTCTATCTTCATCATTCCTTCTTGCAAATCCATCGATTCTTACATTTGCACTTTCCACCATCTTGTTAGTAACTTTGTTCAAACATTTTTAAGCTTTACTACTCGTAGACTATCATAAGAATATTCCTTCTTCTCCTTTTGAATTTAAATTTCCTTCTCTAGAATCTTTCAGAATATAAAATTTGCTTCCAACAAATTTAAAGTAAGTGACATTAGGTTTGTGTTCATACCAGATTTCATAAGGTGTCTTATTGGTACCTTTATTCATTTGTACTTGGTTCAATGTATAAACAATAGTACTCACACCTTCTCTCCAAAAGTTCTATGAAAATCCTTTTTCAATCATCATTGTCCTAGCACAATCAATAATAGATCTATTTCTTCTCTCAGCAATTCCATTCTTCTGTGGTCTCCTCGGTGCTGACAACTGTGTCTTAATTCCATTCTCATTATAAAACAATGTAAATTCATCAGAAGTAAACTCACATCCTCTATCAGATCTCAGACATTTCAATTGTCTTCCAGTTTCTTTTTCAACTCAGGCCTTATACCACTTAAACATTTGAAATGTGTCATATTTCTCTTTTAAAAACATTACAGACATCATTCTAGAATAATCATCCACAAATAAAATAAAATATTTGTCTTCATAGTAACTTTGAGTCCTCATGGGTCCACATAAATCAGTATGCACTAAATCCAAAATTCCTTGTGTAACATCAGTCTTGCCTGAAAAACTAGATTTATTCATCTTACCCATCTGATATTCTCTACACATAGCATTCTCAGGTTTCTCCAATCTCGGTAGTCCTCTCACTCTATTCTTCTTACTCACTTTGATTAAGTTGTAAAATTTAACATGACAAAGCCTTTTGTTCCATAACCAAACATCTTCAACTTTAGAAAACATGAAACTCTTCATAGAAGTATCAAGATAAAATAAATTACCTTTAGATTGTTCTCCAGTGACAATTAGACTATCCTTTTTATCAAATACTTTCACCTTTCCATATTGAAATTCCAGTCGGTGACCTGTATTATTTAATTGTGCAACACTCAACAGATTATACTTTAAGCCTTCAACCCAATAAATATCATCACATCTTGCGTTATTTAGTAGAATTATAGAACCTTTTCCTTTCATAAGATACAGATCATCATTACCAAATCTAAAAAATACTCCATCATGCTTTTCCAAGGAAATAAACTTAAGTCTGTCACCAGTCATGTGATGTGAACAACCACTATCTATAATCCATGTTTCATCTTACTTACTTGTGATACTAGGGCCCTTGGTTCTTCTTTGTTTTATTCATTAGAATCATCTTTAATAGAAACATAAACAACTTATTTTACATCATCACTATCATCTGAATCATCATCACTTAGTCCTTCATTAGCAATATGAAAAGATTTCTTACATTTGTTTTTGTAGTCTTTGAGTCTCCTGAATTTGTTTTCTCTTTTGTCCTAATCTCTGTTATCTTTACTTTCCTCTTTATCTTTCTCAGGGAAGTTAGATGAAAAATGACCAATTTTATCACATTTAAAACATTTCAAAGGTAACTTACCTTGGCATTTTCCTTTTCCTCTTTGTAGCTTTCTAGCCATCAAAGCTTCAAATTCTCTCTCATTCTCATCACATTCAGTAAATAATTCTTCAAGAACTTTAGTACAAATATAAAATTTCTCACTAGCACTGCTCAAATATCTATCCCTGGGTGCAACTTCCCTAGCTTTTCCAATATTTAAGGTAGACTTAAATGTAGATTCAATCTTAGATGTAGCAGCAAAACTATTGTCAAAATCATTTAACTCAAATGCAGTTAACTTACCGATAGTAGAATCTAGTGAAACATTCATTTGGGGAATAGATCTTAGCTCTTGTATAGAAGATACACGAATAACATAACTCGGTAGAAGGGTTCTCAACATCATTCTTGTAACATCATCCTTTGTTATGATTCCACCAGCTCCTCTAATAGAATTAACAGTTTCCTTAAGTCTTGTATTGTACTGTATTATGTTCTCTCATTCTTTCATCCTCGTAGAGTCAAATTTACCTCTCAAACTTTCTTCTTTAGCCTTCTGAACATGTTGATATCCACCATAGGTAAAAATAAGCTTATCCCACATTTGTTTCAAAGTAGTACATCCATCAAGTTCATCATATTCATGGTCAGTAAGTGTAGAAGCAATCTCAATCATAACTTGTGTGTGTTCTTGTTTCTGTCTTTGCTCACTGATTGTCAAAGGTGCAATAGTTGGTGCAACATATTCATTATCAAGAAATGAAGTTCATAATATCCTACTCTAGACAGATGCAACCTCATTCTAATTTTCCATGTAGAGAAATGATCCCTATTCAGTTTTGGTGCTTCCGTCTTATACATCTTTAGATCTTAACTCAAGTCCTTTTAAACTTATCACTTTAGAGTAGCTATCTCTGATACCAATTGTTGGTCCACTGAGAGGGGGGGTGAATCAGAAAAATCAAATCTAAACACTTCAAAATCAACTCACCGATTCACTCGATAGAACTAAATATAGTAATAACCGATTCACCAAACAACTTAATAAATTAAATAACCATGCATCTCAAATATGTAAATCAAATATTCAAACTTAGTAAACACAGATTTAACTCAGTTGACACTAGATTTAATGATGAAACCCAATTTGGGAAAAACCTCTGTGGAAAATGTGACCCATAATAAAAATGTACCCTTTTGAAGTACGATCAGTTAAGAACTTATCTTGTTAAAGATTACAAACACTTTTGCTAAATGTGACTGTATTAGGGGATTTACCTCATATCTGTTAGGATCTTCACCCTGTTAGGAGTGACCTTTTTAGAGGTCTTTAAACACTCTTTTGGAATGTCACCTACTTCTAGGATTCATGAATAGGATGGTTAAATTCACTCGCTTAAGAGATTTCTTTGTTACAAATACTAATAAGCAACAATATAAGCTTTGATATGTAAATATAGAAACTACCTTTTCTTGTGTTGATCCTTTATGCTCAATTGAATAATGGCATCACATACTCCATTTATCTCTTTCTCAAACTGTAGATTCTTCAATCTTTGTTTCTCTATTCTGCTCGATAAATGTTGTTCTTCAACTTTTTCTTCTTCTTTGTTCAACTTGCCAACATTTCTGTATCTTTGTTTGTTCTCATTCTTTATATAGACATACTTTTCCTCTTAATCTCCTTAATTAGATTTTTCATCATTTGCGCTCTATCGTTCGATCATCTTCTTCATAAATCTCAACTTGGTAAACCACTTCACTTTTACCTCAGAAATTGAAATTTTATTGGAACTCACATAATCAGGTTTAACCATTTGATCTTCACCTTAGATCTTCTCATTGAATTTTCATGTTCGTAGATCTTCTAAAAAACTTCATTTAATTCTTATCCTCATCCAGCTCATCATTGCTTCACATTAAATTCGATCTTATCATTATTTACAATCAATATCATGTACTCAGTAAATTTTATTTGCAACTCGATAACTGTCTTCATTCATTTCTCGGTGTCTAACTCATCTTCAGTGCCTGGTGCTTGTCTTTCACTCAGTTTTTGATAACTATGTCCGACTTACATAACTCTATATATCGACTGACTTTGTCTAGCTCGGTAAAGTAACTCTTTCAGTCATAACTTAACACTTTACAATTTCTGACTTAATCAATCAATTGTATTGACTTGATAACATCAAATATATAGTAGAAAAAAACTATATCATCATTACTTAATCATTTTTTGATCTATATTTGTCACCCATTTAACTTCTCCTCTTGAGATATGGTAACATAATAAAAATTAATAATCAATTTCTTGACATCAATGACAAAACAACAAATGATTTAAACATTTCTACAATCATGTTACTCGGTATCACTCGGTATTCATCATCTCTGTCAGTTAATCAACAAGCAATATGTCCAATTTTTTTACATGCAAATCACTTCAAAGGTAACTTACCCTTATCTTTACCCTTCCCTCTAGGAAGCCTTCTAGCAAATAGAGCTTCCAATTCCTCCTGATCTCTTTCTTCAGATAAGATAGATTCATAATCATTAAAGTAACATGATGAAGTACTATTAGATATCTCCTTTCCTTTCCTAGATGGTACAAGAGTCAATGATGACTTGAAAGAAACTTCAATTTTAGGCATACTATTATCATAATTGCTTAACTCAAATGTAGTTAATTTCCTTATTAATGCATCAAGAGTTACTGGTAAAATTTCCTAGAGATCTTAGCTCTTGTATAGCTGAAACCCTAATAGTAATACTAAGGCAATACATTTATCAACATTTTTCTTACGGGTGAACCCACAATAGTGGGTTACACTTTTTTGCCTGAATCAACACTGAACTCTACATTTTGAAGAAAACTTTCAGATTCAGATGCATATTGCCATTAAACCATTTGAAATTAGATGAAGTAAACTAGAGTCTTTTAGGATTTTTTGTCTAGATTCTATATATATATATATATATATATATATATATATATATATATATATATTTGAATTGATTTGAATGGTTTCTTTTTCTCCCACAAAAACTGCTATGTTGCTGAAAATATCATTTTCAAAGAGTTACATTGACTTTATAGAGCATAACTTTTTTTTCTACAATAGATTTCAATGTGCTTCTTTTGAATGTAGTTTTGTAACATCCATACGGAGGGCATGCAATTGGTTTGACAAAATTACCATGATTAATGCATATTTTATGAATGTTTGAAGTTGAGTAAACCATAATTTTGACATACCTTGACTACATAGCTTATAACTTGTTGTGTATTTATCAAAATTCAATTTTTTTTGATAGAAAGTAGACTCAAAGATGGAGGGCACTGTTATTTTTCAATTTTTTGTTTCTCTTTTCTACTATTTCTCATTGAACATCAAACTTGGAGGTTTCTATTTGATAAAAAAGCCTACATTCAATGCATGTCAAAAAAAATAGGCCTAATTAAATAAATAATTGGTCAAATATATATTCGTTAGAAAGCTCATTCAGAGTAATTGTGAAATGAAAAAGGACATCTCCTTATTCTTCCATTTGAGCCTTGTGTTTGAGCCCCGAAGCCATGAAAACTTCAGACTTGTGTTAACTACCTCTGCAAATGGCCTCTAATCAGAGACTTTCGATAGAAATTAGTTTCGATCGAAACTACTTTCTATCGAAAGTACTTGACTGGAATTGACTTTAATCAAGTACTTTTGATAGAAAGTACTTTCTAAATATGCCTGCTTTGTGAATTTCAGGAGGAATTTCTTCCTCCGAAAAATTGTAACCCACTATTGTGGGTTCACCCTTACCACATCCTCCTCAGGAAGATTACCGCCAACACCTCAGAGAGTAGCAAAAACTTATTTGATTATCTGACTATAATACTCAATGTTGTCATTTTATTGCATCCTCATATCATCATACTTTCTTCTCAAACTATCAACATTTTTCTTCTGCGCATGTGCATCTCCACCATAGATGGTTTTCAACTTTTCCCACATCTCATTAGCAGTATCCAAGTCTTTGATATCAACATACTCTACATCTGAAAGAGTACTTATAGCAATAGCTTCCATAGTATAATTATGTTCTAATCTTTCCTTCAATTGATCTATAATCAGGGTTCTTGAGGGGACAATATACTTATTAACCACATGATCCCAATACTAATCACCCATACCTTTAAGATAGAGCTTCATCCAACCGCACCATGCTGAGTAGTTCTCTCTTGTGAATTTAGGACCTTCCTTTCTCATCATCTTTAGATCTTTACCTCAATTTTTTAAGCTTCACCACAACATAGGACCAAAGCTCTGATACCAATTGTTAGCCCTGAGGTCAGATTATTAAGAGAGGGGAATTAGTAATCTACCAAACAATCCAAACTTCTCTATCTTAAAACTTTATCCATCATTCACAAGGTTAACCTTAATAACAAAAAATAAAAATCATAAGCATCAAAATCCATCCACAAAATTGACACACATATTTATCTTGTGGAAATCCAAATAGGGAGAAAACCATAGTGGGGATTAGTACCCACTAAATGATGCATTCTTATGAAGAACACCCTCTGAGGATCTTAACCCTATTAGGAGTTTACAACAACATTGTTAGGTGCTACCCGGTTAACTGATTTACCTTAGACCTGTTAGGAATTTTACACTATTAAGAGTAGCATTGTTAGACGACTTTAAACACTTGACAAAGTGTCACCTTGTTAGAGTATTTACAATAAAGATCTGTTAGGATCTACCTTGTTAAGGTATTTAACCTATTGCAAATTTTAGGGAACAACAAAAAGAATGATCTATAGAACAATGCTACCTCTTCTTGATCAGATCCACTGAAGCACAAAATATCTTATGAGAATAACTAACTCTTCCCTGGCTTGATCACAACATGCACCTTGCACTGCACATCTTCAACACATGATCAACACTTTTAACCTTCAACATCATCCATTATATACTAAAATTTTAAGTCTACCACCTTGATCAAACCCTAAATTAGAATTTCAAGTATCCCGCTCAGATCCAACATTCCATATAACAAAATTAAATGCATAAAATTTTTTTCCAAGACTGCATCGACCAATAAAACAATTTACATAAAATGTTGTGTCGAAGAGTCAAACATGTTTTGACCAAAAACAAGCTTCCTCAAGAATCTTCTCCACATGCTATCATTGAGCAATGTGATGCCATATCATCACCTCCAATCATGAAGGCATGTTACCAGCTTGTGACTAACTCAATTGATTCCACCACAACCTTAACATTGATCAAAGATTTATCAGCTATCGCTTAAGAACACAAATACTGTAACTTGTTAACAACTCTATATATGTTCACCGGTCACCTATCCTGCACACCAGTCACTCAAAGTAGTTGTGGTTGCAACTGTAGAATTTGAATATTGTTGACTACCATATCCCGTTATTGTGCTAGAATATACAACATATATTTGACAATACATTCAAATCATCTAACATATATTATTAATTGTTCTAGCTGTTGCATTGTTATACTTTAATTGATCACAACTGTCTCATAAGATCACTTCAGTAGTAGTGGTCATGCATTAGACATCCAGAGAAAAACCTAAATCTCCCATAAAGATAGCAACCACTGAAACTCACCGCAACCCTTCATTCATCACAACTATGCTTGGAAACATACTAAGAACACACAGTTAATAATTGACATTAATGACAACATAATATCTTATCATCCTGTAATCAAATCTAATCATGACATCTCCAGAACTCACTTATCATCATTGCATCAGATATTCCAATATGAATCTCATTGTATATGAAAACTACGGACAAACCCAATTATGATACCATAGAGAACTCAATCATGGTAAGGAACACCACTCACAATCCATATAAGATACAGTGTGAAAATCCAGCCTCAGCGGCCACAAATATACAGGTGATTTAGAAAGTAAAACCCTCATGTTCAAAAGTGATTCTCAGTGGTATAGACCCTCTAAATGAGTTATGCCATAGTAGGTCTATAAATTTTGAACATCAAGGCATAGTAACATTGAAGTCTACTAAGAGAATGACATGATCACTAATTTTTTCACGAAACTACGACAGTAAATTCAGTCATCATGCAAATCAAGATACTAAAGATAATATTAACAAAAAGGTGGCATAAGGTGTCCCAAGGAGCACCAAGAAGTTGGAGTGGCATGTAATTGACCAATGGCATCAATTAAAACCTAGATCAAGAAAAGGATAAGTGTTTAAATGAGTCATTCATTAAATAAAATCATAACAGAGTCATGAAGAGGTCATCAACCAAAGAAGCATATTCAGAAACTTCATTGCTTCATGGTTTTGAAGTAAGTAAAAAAATTCTGTGTACATAAAATAAGTGATGAAGCTCCATTAAGACAAAGGTGAAAATAGGAATGTGAACTATTAAAAAATTAGTAATCAACATTGTTATGTGAAGAGATAATGATCTAGGGTAATAACAAATGCTAAATGAGTCAAGGGAATGAAAATGTATAGGAAATAATGAATATGTGCAAGATTCATTACTTTTAATGGTTAATTACATTGTCATAATCTTCACCAGTAGTGTAAAGCACAAGTAGCATGAAGTCTATAGAAAAGAAGAAGTACAACTAAAGATCAGAGAAGACAATATTTCATGTCATAAACTAAGATAATGATACACAATATGAGGAAAATGATACAAACTAAGGGTGTTATTATTGGTCCAATATTTTCATTGCACACATGAGGAGAATTGACATCTACTTCAAAAACAGAAAATAGAGCATGCCACAGGAATTTTGAAGATAGTTATCAGATACACAAAACAAATGTTAATGTTACAGGGTGATTGTCAAGCAACAAAGGAATATTAAAGGTGTTGGAAATAAGGGAATGGTGTACTGAGAGGGGAGGGGCGAATCAATACCCTCAAAACTTTTATCAATTAACCCTTATCATTTTAGTAATCAATTTTATTACCATTCATATCTGCTATTCTATCTTTGTGTATGTTATATTAATTCATTAACTCAATAAGCATGTAAAACATTCATAGAAACATTCATGAAATTTATAGACACATGACACAAGATTTGGTAACGCAGAAAACCCTGTTAGAAGGTAAAAATTGTGGCGGGGATGAAACCCACAAAGCTTCACTATTTGCAGAATGGAAGGGGTCGGTTAAGGCTTACAATTTGATCAATTCTGATGATCTACTCTGTTAGGAGTATTATGTAGAGACTGGTTAAGGTCTACTCTATTAAGAGCTTTAGCAACACTGCTTAGTGTGCACTAGGTTAAGAGATTTACAAAGGATTGTTAAATCCACCTTTCTTCAAAGGATTTCTTCTATTTTCTACACTTGTTAGAATGTAGACAAAAAAATTTAGTGACCTGAGTGTATGCAATCTATAATTGATGATTACAGATCCATTAAATTCACATGTACAATGTATCACCTAATGTGATTGATTAATACCTTTGTTTCTTGGTAGCCTTGATTCTTGGTTCTTGATAACCTATTTCATCTTTTGTTGTTATCCTTCTTGAAACTCTTATTTTTATCCATAGATGTGCTCCTCGGCTACTATCATCCTCACATCCATTTGAAGTGAATGATTACACATCTATTTATACAATAGATTGACCTAATTAAGTTTCACGTGTTACAAAGATAACTCTATGATCAAAGGTTTACAACTTGACCTTGATCTCCTAGTTTGCATGTTTTTAATCAGTTAGATTGATTAAAAAAATTACAATTACATTGATTGTCCCTCAAGAAATGGTTTAAATGAAATCAAAATGCTAAAATATAAAACATAAGTGTTTTATCTGACGTGGAAGTCAGATCCACATTTCTCGGGATATAATTGACTTTTAGTGATTGATGCTCGGGCTGCTCTGTTGTTAGTCTGTCGGTGTTCCTTCTGTGAACTGTCCGTCGGGTTCCCTTGTGAGAGGAACCTCCTACTGAAATATGATGAACATGCATGAAATAACATAAATATAGAGCAACAGTAGAACTCAGAGTGAATCTATTGATTGCGGGCCACTTGGAGGGGCTAACCTCCTTTGAGCAAGCTCAATACAATAAATTCATTGGTACCACTCAAAGGCCTCAACACACACTTATATAATAAATACAATCTAGAAAATTATTACTACCTATGCATGTGGGATAATAAAAAATACTCACGGGATGACTTACAAAGCATATGCGTCCAACAATACTACACTAACAAAATAAACAGAAGGAACACACAGGTTCCTAACATCCCCTCTCTCTTAGGAAAAAATCTTTTTCCTCAAAGCTTAAGGTGTGGAAATTGTTGCTGAATCTGAAGAAGGGGTTCCCATGTAGCATCCTTTGGTTGCATTCCATGCCACTGAATCAAGACCTCAGAGATGGAGCAAGAGAAAATCTGACGAGTAAGCCGGTCAAGGATTGCCTCAGGCTCTAGGATAATGGATCCTTCCTTATCCATTTTAGGGAGAGAATTTTGTGCTCTGACATTGGTACCAAGAACTTGCTTGAGACAAGAAACGTGAAATATAGGATGAATGCGGGAAGGAGGAAGTTCCAGTTTATAAGCAACTAAACCAATCTTCTGCAGAACCTTATATGGCCCATAAAATTTTGGGGCCAGCTTATGATGCCCTTTAAGCTTCAGGGAGGATTGCTTGTATGGCTGTAGATGAAGAAAAACCATATCCCCAACTTGAAATGAGTGCTCAGAATGGTGTTGATCTGCCTATTATTTCATTCAATTTTGGGCCATGTGAAGATTATCCTGTAAGGTGTGAAGAATCTGATCCCTGGTGCGGAGAACTATGTCAACTGCCTGGAATGGTGAGCTGCTGAGAGTGTAGGAAAGGACCACTGGAGGTGCCTAACCATAGACTACTTCATATGGAGTCATTTTAGATGCAGTGTGGTAAGAGGTATTGTACCACCATTCAGCTAGAGGAAGCCACTTGGCCCACTGATGTTACTGTTTGGAAGTGAAGCAGCGAAGATAAGTTTCCAAGCATTTGTTGACAATGTCGGTCTAACCATCAGTTTGTGGGTGATAGCCCAAACTCATCTTCAGTTTGGTGCCAATTTTCTGAAACAGTTCATTCCAAAAATGACTGGTAAAAGTTGCATCACGATCTGAGACAATGGAAGAAGGGAGGCCATGAAGACGGAAGATCTAGTCCATGAAGATTTGTGCAACTAAGGAGGCAGTATAGGGGTGGTTGAGGGCACAAAAATGACTACGTTTGGAGAGACGATCAACCACAACCAAGATCACTGTCTTACCGCTTGATTTAGGAAGCCCTTCAATGAAATCCATAGAAATATCAGTCCAAATCTGTGTAGGGATGGGCAAGGGTTCCAGCAAGCCAGGAAGGAGGGTCGTTTCACCCTTGTGGCATTGACAGGTATCACATTTAGCCACCATCTTCTGAATCATCTATTTCATTCCTTTCCAAAAGAAGTTTCACCTTGCCCGCTCATAAGTTTTGAGGAATCTAGAGTGCCCTGCCGAAGGAGAGGCATAGAGTTCATAAAAGATAGCCTTTGCAGATTTGGATTCTGAGGAAGCACTAGACGGCCCTTGTATCAGAGAGAAGCACCATCCCAAGAGTAATGTGATACAACATAAAGATTATTGGCCAACTGGTGAATGATTTGAGATAAAGAAGAGTCACTGACATAGCCCTGCTGAACATATGCTAACCAATTGGGAATTGGCATAGAAATAGCTGAAAGGGAAGCTTCATCATCAAATGTGCGAGAAAGAGCATCTACCACTATATTGTCCTTACCCTTCTTGTAGGTGATCTCATAATCATACCCCATGAGTTTGCTGACCCATTTTTGTTATGCAGGGGAGGATACATGTTGTTCCAAGAAGTATTTTAGACTTTGGTGATTGGTCTTGATGCAAAAATGACTCCCTAGGAGGTATGGCCGCCACTTTTGTACAACATGTAAAATAGCCATAATTTCTTTTTCATAAGTAGATAGGGCTAGATTCTTACCAGAAAGGGATTTGCTAGTGAATTCAATAGGATGGTCATCTTGAAGGAGAACAACACCCAATCCATTGCCGCAAGCATCACTCTCAATAGTGAAGGGCTTGGAAAAATCTGGCATAGCGAGAACAGGTGTACTGCACATAGCTTGTTTCAGTTGTTCAAATGCATTCTCAACAACATGGGTCTAGGTAAAATCATATTTTTTTAACATAGCTGTCAATGGTGCTGCAATCTTCCTGTAATTCTTGACAAACTTGCGGTAGTAGCTAGTCAGCCCCAAAAAATCCCGAAGGCTCTTGAGAGTTTTAGGATGCAGCCAATTTTTCATGGCATCTATTTTTGTAGGATCCACCCGAACCCCTTGTTATGCAATAATATGCCCTAGATACTCCACTTCATCCTAGCCAAACACACATTTAGACTATTTTTCACAGAGTTGATGATCAGAGAGAAGTTGCATTATGAGCTCCAGATGATGGAGATGCTCAACCCAGGTTTTGCTATATGTGAGGATATCATTAAAGAAGACCAGAATGAATTTCCAGAGGTATGACCGAAATATTTTGTTCATCACTGCCTAAAATGTTGAAGGAGCATTAGTGAGGCCAAAGGGCATGACTAAAAACTCATAGTGACCATCATGTGTGCAGAAGGCTATTTTAGGGATATCCTCCTCATTAACCCTAATTTGATGATACCTAGAATGAAGATCCAACTTGGAGAAAAAATGAGCACCATGAAGCTCATCAAGAAGTTCATCAACAACCGGAATGGGAAACTTATCCTTTATGGCGAGATGATTAAGTGCTTGAAAATCAATGCAGAGTCGCCAGGACCCATCTTTTCTGTAGACAAGCAAAACTAGAGAAGAAAAGGAACTGGTACTAGGGCAAATAAAACCTTGCTTCAATAAGTCATGAACAAGCACCTCGATTTTGGTCTTCTAATGAAATGGGTAGAAATAGGGCCTAATGTTGGGTGGAACACTGCCAAGAAGGAGCTAAATACGGTGGTCCTCTGGGCAAGAAGGGGGCAATCCCACAGGTTCAACAAATACACTAGAATACTTATCCAAAATTTGTTGTAGATCTGCAGGGGTACTAGAGACCACTGATGGCTGCATCTGAATGGAATGGAGCTGAGTGATGACACCATGTGAAATATTCTTAAGAATATTTTCCATATGATGTGAACTAATGATGCTAAGAGACCCTGGCTGTAAGCCTATCAAAGTGTGTTGTTGCCCATTGGATGGAAATTGCATCTAAAGTTTAGCAAAATCCCATAGAATGGGGCCAAGAGTGCATAACCATTGGGCACCCAAAACCACATCACATCCACCTAAGGGAGAGGAAAACATGTTAGAGCACAGGTTATAATCTCTAATAGAGAGACTCACATTGCGACATTTCCCTTTGAAAGGTAAAGTTCCCCCATTGGCAATCATGAATTCAAAGCTAGAGCAGGGATGGACAAAACAATCAGCCTGTTTGGCTATTTTGGGGTCAATGAAGTTATGAGTGCTACTAGAATCAATGAGTATAGTAAGAGGTATCTTCTTGAAGAAACCGTGGACCTGCATGGTTTGTGGGGTAGTGACTCTTGCCAAATCATGGACATATATGTTTGGTTGAGCTTATAGCGAAGGAGGTTCAGGCTGTTGAGGCTCAACCTCATCATCTACTTTTTCGTGAGCATCTACATATTCTTCCAGTTTAGGTGGAGAATCCACATCCAATAGATAGAGATTTTGTTGAACACATCTATGGCCCCAGGACCATTTCTCATCACAATTATAAAAAAGCCCTTTTTCTTGTCGGGCCCACATCTCTGTTTTAGACAAGTGCTTGATAGGAGTAGTTCTGGGAGCTGGTGTGACTTGAGGGTTGTGAGAACTGATATTTATGAATGGAACAAAATTAGATCTGGAACATTGTAGAGCACTAATATTTTCCTCTACTAACTTACCCAACCCAAGGGCTTCCATCATTGTAGTGGGCCGAAACATTTTTACCTTAGATCGAAGTGCATCCTTCAGACCACTAACAAAACAACTGTGGAAGAATTCATCAGACAATCCCTCAGTGTGATTAGCTAATTTTTCAAACTCTATCTGGTATTCTCTTACAGTGCCTGTTTGGTGCAGTTTAGTGAGTGCTCCTATGAAGTCATCAAAAGCACTAGGGCCAAAGCGCTCCAAAAGGAGTGTGCACGATTCTATCCATGTTGGGTCTACATTAGCATTGATGTACCAACGGAACCATTGAAGAGCTTCATGTTCCAAATGAAAAGATGCAAGTGGGACTTTGTTGATATCCAGAGTATTATGCAAGCTGAAATAATGCTCTACCCTATAAATCCATCCAGTCATATCAGCACCACCGAAGCAAGGAAAATCAAGCTTTGGTCCACAAAAATTGCTAGAAGAGAACCCAACGTCTCCAGAATGGTTTTGGTTCATGGCTGAATTCTGAAGAGTGAGACCGAGAAATTTGTCATCCAGATCTTGAAGTTTGGTTTTGAGGGATGCAAGTTCCTCCTCCATGATTTTTTCTCCTGTACGTGTAACAACCATATAGTAGATTTTTATTTTTTTGGAAATTGGTAGAAAAATAGAAACATAAACTTTTTCAGTTAGGGAAAAATTGGATTTGGGTAAAACTCAGATGGTAAACAGGTGTTTGACGAGTGGTTGGACACTTTCTGATGAAAAGGGAAAAATAAAAATGAGGGTTTCAGCGGTGGGGAGGCGGAATGGGATGAGTGGTCCAAGAGGGACAAGGGAGAAGAATTAGGAAATGAACCTTGTGGCTAGATTTGGTGGCGATTGGCTGAGAAGTGAAAAAGTTAGGGCAAACCCTAAAATTAGATAAATGAGGGATTTAGCACTTCGATATGTGGAATTTGGGGTAGGGTCTTCAAGGAAGGAAGTATGCAAAATGGTATTTTGGGAGTTTTGAGGAACTTTGAGAGGAGACAGGAAGAAAGAAAGGAAGCTATGGCTAAAAAATGGAAAAACTAGAATTTGAAATAATCAACTCAGGGAAAAATCATTCAAATACTTAATATCTGAAAACAACTACTGCAATAACAAGAAATACTAGAATTTGAAATGAACCCAGATGTAAAAAAGGAACCTGAAGGCCACGAAAATTTTTTTTTTGATGTAATTTCCACCCAGCGAGCCCAAGAAAGTGCTCTGATACCAGATGAGAGGAACCTCCTACTGCAATATGATGAACATGCATGAAATAACAGAAATATAGAGCAACAGTAGAACTCAGAGTGAATCTATTGATCGCGGACCACTTCGAGGGGGTAACCTCCTTTGAGAAACCTCAATACAATAAATTCGTCGGTACCACTCAAAGGCCTCAACACACACTTATATACTAAGTACAATCTAGAAAAGTATTACTACCTATGCATGTGGGATAATAAAATATACTCACAGGATGACTTACAAAGCATATGCGTCCAACAACACTACACTAACAAAATAAACAAAAGGAACACACAGGTTCCTAGCACATTGCTCTATCGGGATCCTTTGAATTCTGCTCTGTTGGTTTACACTTCAACATTTTCAGTTTGAACCATGCAAATTGTGTCAGGTTTCTCTTGTGATCTATCTTGTTGGATTCCTCTTGAACTTAACACTTTCAGTGACCTTTGTTATTTGTACTTTTAGTTTGTCCTAAAAACTTGTCTTTTGGTGTAGGTTTACTGATGGTTCAAAAACTATTTTCCCTTTGCATACTAATGGAAAAATGTGTCTTCAATCTCCCCCTTTGACATTAGTATCAAAAATTGTAATGTGCAAAATACTAAACTGTGTAGTATGTACACCATTTATTACCTTGTCATTTATGACTCCCCCTATGTATATGCCAGTATAGTATATGTATATACATGTACACTTGCCTTTATACTATACTCCCTTTTCACCTTATCTTCATATCATTTTACCCTTTGTATTATATCATTCTCCCCCTTTTTACTACTGTACATATCATTTTCCCCCTTTTTTGATAGTAAGGGCAAAGGTGTATACTTACAAATTATCAAAAATATAGGAATGGGAATTCTTCATGTCTTCCATAAGTTTCTCCCATTTCTCCTTTAGGTGTTCAAGATCCATTTTCTCCAGTGTGATTCGGGCATGCATATCATAGATGTTGTTTGCTATAGACATCTCTAGGGTGGCAATTAACTGTCTTTCCAAAGTCAGGTGTTGTTGCAAAAGTGTAAGAGTTGGTAGCATTAGAGCCTGTACCTCGGTAACCACATCTTTAAACTTGGTTTCTGCCTCTATAATTTCTTGTCTCAACCTTCTAGATTTCATAATCTTTTCCAAATGCATCTTTATTGAATTGTCATTTGTGGTTAGACTATGTGCACTTGTATTTAGATCAGAATATATTTGTGCAATCCTTTGACTATGTTCCTTAGTGAATTTATCTAAAGTGAACAAATTTTGTATTAAGGCAATAGCTTTAGAAATTATTGGATCTAATTCATTTGCAAGTTATGAGAGCTTTACCTTGTTCTCTGTCACTTCTTGGCTAATCTTTTCTGTCAATTTGTATTGATATTTTTTCTCTACTCTTCTTCAATTTCTTTTTCTGCATCCACATTCTGAGATGTGATAGCCTCGGTTAGAATGAAAATTTGATCAAGGATGGGGGCATCATGATCAACATCTATGCCAGGCACTATTTGTGTTAATATATCCCTTGTTGTTTCTAACACTAGGGATTCTTTGTGCTCATTCCTTAGCTTTTCTTGCATATCTTTCCTTTGACATATTTCCCCATACTCTTGGAAAGATTCAAAATCCAATGTAGAAGGATCACACTTCAGTATCTCAATGATTTCATTGAGTGTTACCTTCAGCTTGGTCTTCTTGGTCTTATTTTTCTTCTTGGATGCTAAGTGGGAAGCACTTGAATGTAGCACCAAAGAAAGATCTTTTGCTTGGTCAGATGTGATTGATGAAGGCTTTTGTGGTGTTGCATCTTTTTCCTACTGCTCGGTATTTTCTTGTCGGTTGGGAGTGGACATCTCCACATCAACCTTTGTTTTATCTACAACATCGCCATCGGTATCCTTAGGAGTATCATCTTCTTTATTCTCTTCTTCATCTTTTTCTTTATACCCTTCATCTTTTTCTTGTTGTGCTCCATCTATGACATTTTGGTCATCAGTTGTATCTTTTTGTTCATCATTACCCTTATCCTCAGGTATGCTTGCATCAGGCTCGGGTGAGTTTTATTTTTGTGAGATTATGTTAATAGCTTGTATTAATAGTGGAATTTGACCCGGTATATTCACCTATGCAACATCTATTGTTGTGTCTTGTTCGTCAGTTTGGGTTGGGACAACAGTGACATCTTCATCTTTCTGTACCTCATCTGCAGGATCTCCTCTAGTAATATCAATGATAGTATTATCAGGCCATGTTTCATCTACACTGTCCATATCCATGTTAGATTTTGTGTTCAATTCTTCTTCATTAACATCCTCATCAGTTATAAGAATATTTTTGGGGCTTAGTTTAGCCTGATCTCCTTCATTGCGTGGCTTGTTGGTGAGTGCTATTTATGGCTTAGGACTTGTGTCCTTTTTAGGTACATCAAGTATCTTTCTCCATTAATCCTTACTTTTTATATCTGGCTCAATTAGATGTCCCTGTAGCACTTTGTAGGCTCTTACCTTTGGTGAGAACCTATTGGAATGTTTCTTCATCATTTCTTCAATCTCTTCCATCTTAGATTCGGGTGGCATAACTAAAAATATTGCTCTTTTCCTTATTTATTTTTCTTCCTTTAGAGCATATGTCCACCTAGTCGAAAATCTATTCATAAGTTCTTTAGGAATTTTGTCTTCAAACCGTATTGGAACATATTTGAATATGCTCATCATTGTGATAATTGCCTCCTCCATCTTATTTTGATCCTCAGGATCTAATGTTAGCCATTTCCTAATCTTAGGGTTTGTGATTGAACCTGACTTGATTGAACCTGACTTGATGGTACCTGCACATACCTCATCAATTGTAGAAGGAGGTGTGTTCTTCACAGATTTTTAATCTTGTTTAGTGTCCTCAATGTCTTCCTTAGTTCTGAGGAACTTTCTTATTTTTGTTGGTGCCTTTTTCCTTGTTTGATGCTTTCTTTTATAGATCCTTACTTGACCTTTCTTGATCGATGAAGGAATTGCAGCCTTTGCTGTCTAACTTTTGGTCCTTTGTGAAACATTTTTTCTAGGCTTCTTTGGGGGTGGTGCATCAGACTGTGTGGATTCTGAGTCACTCACCTTCTTAGCTTCACCGACTGGTGACTGACCCTCAGTTTCTTCTTTCTGTTCTGTTTCCTCTTCATTTACCGACAACTTTTTCTTTAAAGTCTTAACCATTTTATCTTTCTTTATATCAATTTTCTTCACAACTAAGCTAGTTTTTATCCTTTCCTTGGCTTCATCATAAGTTCCAAACTTAGGTTGTGACTTGTCTAATGATCCATTTATCAATGCTTCAATGGCATTGGTGGATTGATCTATGTTAACCTCATAGTCAAGTGGTACTAGCCATGATTTCCTCAGTATACATGGCTTGATATAGGTGTAATCATTGTCCACCATAAAACATATATCATTTTTATACTTTTGTACTAATTGCTCTGGAATCCTCATTCTTTTCTGCATTCTTTCCTTAAAACTAGTAAAGCATTCATCCATAACTGATACAAAGTTATCACCTAGTGACTTGATGTATTCACTGATTTGCATGGTCACTGGTCAGGAAGTATCCTAGTTGACATTTCCTATGGATGGGAAGGACTCTTGAAAATAGAAAAGTATGCATATAATGAGTGAACCAAACTTACATGAGCTAGACTTTGTAGTCCTGATTGTCCTCATGTTCTCATCTAATTGCCTTAGTAGAAGTTCTAATAGATCTAAATCAGTCCCTTCTTAACAATTTTGTGTGTTGTATCCATTGCTCTGAATGCAATACTGTTCATCCTAATATCCTAAGACACATGCTCCAAATTTCATTTCATCATCGGTGATGGTGGACACCTTTAATCCTCTATTATCCCATACTGCACCTGTCATCTTCTCAATGTCATGGCGAGGAGGGTGTTTAAGTGCCTTGGGCTTCTTGGTTATAGGATAACCAATAACAATGTGTATAACATCCCTAGTTATCAGTTTTGGCTCATATAGCCTCATCTTTCGGTTGTGTACTCTACTTAGTACTAACCAAATCCATTTGGTCTTGAATTCCTTCGAGAATAATAGGGAATTTGTGAGCCCTTTCACTTCAATGTGCTTATGTTCTTCTTTGATTGCTCCATCATCTTTGTAAAGCTTTTTGTAAGCTTGCTCAACCTCAAGATCTCCTATTTCTACAATCTTGCAATGAATATACGCTCGGACATCCTCAACAAGCAAAACCCTAGCTGGTATACTAGAGAATGCACCAGCATTGTTGGGTTGTGAAGAAACCTTGGGACAGATCTTGCAATGAGGTTCTTCACAAGTGGTATTCTTGATTAGATTAACCTTTTTGTTCTTTAAATTCTTGATCTTGGAGGTTTGTGAAATAGTTGCCATCGTTTAAGAAATTATGGCTTTTTCTCGTAAAATAAAATAGAGTTCTTGGTGAATGTTGTTACTTACTTCAACCTTTTGCGACTACTGAGAATCTTTCTAAGTGTTGTGAACAAGGTTGAAGTCGCTCTGCAATCTGGTAGCTTCGTGCTCTAGTTTTTCTCTGCTTCTTCGCTCAAATCACTTTGTGAATAATGAGCTCTTTCGTTGACTATTTATAGACTTTTTTGCCCTAAGTTGTGTCATAAATGCTCACCCACTTCTCAGTGTTTGAAGATGGAGTTGTCGAGTAGCATACACACTTCATTATTAGTGAGAATGCGATGCTCAGGCCAGGTGTCAACTCATTCGACTGTTTACTGAAGAATCTCGGTATATGGTGAAGACAACATTGTCTTTTTACATGATTACCGACAGAGCTCGGTTTACACTAGCAACTTAGCTTTTTATGTGTTAACCGATGATGCTCGATAAGTATAGACAACTTAGCTTTGTATGTACACTGATGATTTTTGGTAATCATTGACCAATGAGATTGAATTCACAGAATCATAAAAAGTAATACCATAGTGCATCTTTAATCATGTTAGTTTGGCATTTAATCAATGTATAATAGAACTGATGCAAAATATAGCTTGGTATAATGTAGTTCCATACTTACTTGTTCTGCTTAGGTGGGGGTGATGATGTCACTAGATCCATTGGATAAGGTGTCACCATTTGCATTTTTCGGTCCAGCTTCATCAGTGTTTGTAGCTTTTCTCCACATTTTCTTTCTCATCTTCCTAATGTCTTCAATGGTGTTTCCATTGGAAAAAGTGCTTGTCTCTGTCACTCGGTCTTTGTAGTCCTTTCTTAGATGACCAACTTTATGACAATGTAAACATGCCATTCCTGGGTTAGTCCAGCTCCTAGATTTTCTCATCCATTGTCTCATGCAGTTTGGAGCTATGTGTCCAAATCTTCCACATGCTGTGTAGTTTTCCCATGTGTTTTAATCCCAAACATATGAGTTACCGAGTCTTTTCGGTTGATAGGTAGTTTCATTTTCTTTAGGATTCCATGCTTGCCTTTTCTTCTTCCTACACTCAAGAGATGTGTGTCCATGCATTTTGCAAGTACGATAGTATTTGTCCATGTATGTTTCCTTCTTTGGTTGTTTCACCTCAAATTTAAATTCATATGCTTTATGTCCTTTCTTGTTACATTTATAAAAAATTCCTATGAATGAAGGTGTGGATTTGGGAATACCTTTTATTTTTCTCTTGCAAACGTTTGATGTGTTGGGGATTTTTCTTGCAAGAATCTTTTAAAATCAGTATGAATGCTTGCTCTTGTATATTTCCAATTTACCATATGCAAGAAAATCCTAATTTATGAGGATTGGATAATGTCCTCATTCTTTTTAGAGCTCCACAAACTCAGGCAGGTATTACCTTTAAATGATTATTGACTTGCAGTATTAGTTATAGTGGATTAGGTCTTTTTACTAGTTTGTTGAAAGCCTTTTACTGTACCAATAAATAGAAAACTATGCAAATGACTCTGATTAACCTAATACAAAGCCTAATAAGCCAAACTATTAGCTTGACAATAGCAAATAGTAATGTGATAAGGATTCTCATCCTTCTTCCTTTTATAGTTCTATGAACTTAGGAGGGCTAACCTATTGATTCTCTCTTGAAGGAATCAAAAAATTGAATTGTATACTCTGTGTATACAATTACTTATAAATATATGCTTTCTTGTGAATGTAATGTATTTGATTGATTGTTCTTAAATATTGGATGATGAACAATTACTTGCAAAACCATAAACCAGTGCCTGATCCTATGGACAACAGAGTCAATCTCAAATGAAAATCCACAATTAGGTGACTATTTAAAATACATGCAACCTAGATAGAATGCCTTATAGACTATCCACTCTCTCCTACAACTTTCTTTATCATATCTTAATACCAATATTCATCTTCCTGGAATCATCTGAAAGAATTACTCCTTCCTTGAAGGACCTCACAAATGACTGCATAATTACCTTGTAATTGATATATTTAAATGCCTTACAAATAAACATATAAAATATTGAACAGAGATAAAAGAGACAAAAAAATATGTAAAATAGAGATTTCAATGTATTTTATTAATGTCTAACTGCTTCAAAATACATTCAATAGACCAAAATAGTACAGAGGCTTAGACAAAATTGTAGTAGTCTGCCTTGTAATTATATTCCATCATCTTTCAAAAAGTTACAATCTGCTCTATTTATAGGCTAAAACCATCTTGGAATCCTTAAGAAGTAAGGATGCAATAAGCTTCAGATGGTTTAAGAGCTAACCCTTAAAACATAGAAAAGGACAAAAGCCAAGAAGAGACCAAGCGGTGGATGGACAAAAATGAAGAATGAAATCTGATTTTGTTCTTGTCTTCTTTTGATCACTGGCACCTTTGTCTGTATGTGTTCAGGATAGCCTCTAATATTTGTAGAGAAACCTAGTTACCGCCATTACAAGATAATTTACACTAGTCTTCAAGATGACTAACCTCCCTGTGCTCAAAGACAAGGTGCCAGGTGTTCTTCTACTCTTCATCAATAATATCAAGGTCAATAGTAGTAGGCTTTTTCTTCTTGGCATTTTTTAAGACATCCCATGCTATGACATCATCTTTTGTTGGCCATTCAAAGCTCTAAATATTCTCTAGTTGTGTCTTTTGCCTTTCCCAACTTGCATCCGTAATGCTCTTGACATCTATTTTGAATTTTTTGAAATCTATTTCTGCCTTAAAGGCCTCATCTAAGATTTTATAATATCTTTCCATATCCAATTCTCCATTGTCAGAAACATATACCTCTTTACTAGGTAATACAGTGTTAAACTCGGTGCTCCCTACCCCTAGTGGCTTCATTTAATTATCTTCTAATATGATTCATGACACAAATCTATTGTAGTAAGGGCCAAACATATTAATTCTAGCCTCAATTTGATTTGCCTTTCCTTTTAAAAAGGACAAGGTTACCCCAAATTTTTCTATCTCCTCTCCAACCTGGGTTACAATCTCTAGTAGATCTAATCTCAATGGTTGCAATGATGCTAACCTCTCAAATAACACGGTTCTCACCGACAATGTTGCATAATAAGGATTCAAAATTGATAAAAAATTGTCAACTTCAACTTGTAGGCCTAGCAATTTACCATAGGCACCATAAAATACATCCACTTTATCTTTTAATACATTTATTTTATGCTACAAAATTTCCATTAAGGATCCTCAAACAACCTCATTATGCTCTCTAATCCCCAGCTCTATTTTTTCTACAACATACTTTGTTTCCTCAGTTTGGATCTCAACATTTGTTCCTTCTTTATGTTCAGTAGGGGCAACCTCAGGCATCTCTTGCAATTTATGAGTTAGGTCTGCAATTATCTTTTCCATTGTCTTAATCTTCATCAGACCTAACTCTCTATCCTTGGCAATCAGGATTGTCTCATAAAATAATTTTTGATATCTAGTAGACATATGTAATGCCTTTGCTTCATTCAAGTGAGAAAAATGGGTCAATACCTGAGATATTTCTAGGTCTCCTGTATTATGTACTAACCATTTTATCTTGTCTCCTTCCATCTTCTCCTAAACATTTACCAGTGATGGCTTTTGGTTCTTAGGATCAAGATACCACATTGCAAAGGCTTCAAATTTAGAATCATATCCATACCCTTTTATCATTTCTCCTATCTATGTATTTGTAGAAATCTTGACATCAGACTGCCTCCTAATCTAGTCTATTATAAAAGTTGAGGCCAAGTCCCACCCTTCTACTAGGAGCATCCCACTGGACTTCACAAGTTGCTTGGCTTCATCAAGAGTCAAAATTTCTAACTCTCGATCGTATTCTTGGAGGGCTTGTAATGCTTCACTTGTAATTGCCTCTCCTCCTTGTGACTTCAATTGTACTGCAACTTGTTCTTCCTTTTCCCATATAAGGAAATCCTTAAACTCCTTAGTTTTAAAGAACTCATCATCCTTTAGGAACTCCTCCTGTTGTAGCTCTCTTTCATCTTGACACAAAATAAGGGGCATTTCTACATTGTCATAAGTATCCTCTCTCTTTTTCTTACCCTCTCTTATCAACTTCCTTAGTTGATGATCATATGCACTAGTCCCTATGAGCAGGGAACCAATTCTATCCTTTTTCTTCTTGTGTGTCTTAGCTATAGAGGGCTCCCCTACCTCTACTCTTTTCTTCTTCTATGGGGGCTCTACATCCACCTCAGCCTCATGTGCTTATGTTAAATCAATAATGTTTTCCTCATTTTGAGGTGGCTGATCTTGGGGTGGTGGACTATGGATAGAGTAGCTACTGCTATATTCTGATGACGATTGTTTATTGGGACCTCTGTCCTTATCATCTATTTGATTGTTGAGAAACCTATGGTTCTAAATCATCTTCTCTAAATTCTGCAAATAAGGTAGACCTAGGAAAAATCCACCAAATGGGATCCCAAATGGGATCCCTTTCCTTTTCAATTTCTACTTAATATCCATCAGATCATGATACTTTGATAATCTTGGTGCAATCAAATCCTCTTCTAGGATGTTTCTAATTAAATCCTCCTACTCACAGGATTGATTCCTCTTGGTGATTGGGATAGTAGGTGTCAAGAATTTCTTGGCACTTTCAATAAAGCCTTCTATGTCAATATATCTGTATAGGGAAACATTCATCCTGTAGTGCCTTAACCATCCATTGATAGGGTCATAAACCCTCTTTCCTATTGTAAAATATGAGGCAACGAACTTCCTAGGAGTGAAAGTTCCCTTCTTGTGGGAGGCCAAGTGCTCTCTATCTATCAACATAAGTTGCCACAGAAACTCCATTATTGCAATCCTTGTTGGAACTCTAGAGGGAAAGATATGTGGTGGTTGTGAACAACCATACACTCTGATTAGTGTAAAATTCTGGGTACAATAGAAGTCACCCCGGTTATGATCACCATTCCACTTGTCAACAAATTTATAAGGTGTCAATAATTGTAGCACTTTGACTGGAAGTCTGGTCACAATTGCTCCCAAATTACTCAACAATGGGTAGACTACTCATTTCTCAAAAACACAAAACTCTTGCTCCCTAGAGGTGTAATTCCATACCCTCAACCATAACTGCATAGGGTTATGCTGTCCATGATAGAATCTTCTAAGTTGTAAATTGGACCGGTCAAAAATATTGAAATTATAAAACATTATAAGATGCATCAGTAATGAGTATTGTAGGAACTTAGGGCTTCCTACCTTGTTCTGAATATCAAGGAATCCTTGATGCATCTTGTTGATTACAAATTGTATGTAATCATAGTCAGTGCTTACATAGGGGCTCTGCAATTCTAGGATTATCATCAACATGTCTGATGATACCCTTTCTCTCCCACTGTCTACTCCTAAGACTCTGCATAGGGTATAAGATATATACTTCATATAGAAAGCTAAGTCTTTGTAGAAGTATGGAGATAGGTCACTTGGAATAGGGGCAATGTAGTTTTTGGTTCCCCTTGGTGTGTGGGCCTGGATCAATTTAGACACAATAGGGGCCTCTCTGGTATATTTGGCAGCTAGGGCTTTCAAATTTATTTCTGTAGAACAGAGGTTGTAGATATCAAAATCTTTCATGAATGAAGCTTGATCTAGGGTTACCAAAAAAGTGCCATCATCCTTTTTGATGGTATTTGATACAATATCATACCTACTAGCCAATTATAAAATCAAGTCTACATAAATGAATACATCAGGAACAACCAATTTGGCTAATCCACTAGTCCAGAGGTTTGAAATAGACATAGGGCCATCACTGTTTTTATGAAAATAACTAAATAAATGATAACCAGAACAATCTGGTGTCTTGGTATCTCTAATGTATGCATAATTATCTCCTAAGTACTCATCATTTACCTTTTTGCCTCGATTGCCTCGATTGGAGCCTGGGAGCAGTTGAATGAATTCTTTTGAATAGTTCCTTTTCCCTTTTATATCATCATCATCCCTACTTACCCCCCTGGTAGAGACAATGCTCACTACTCTACTCATGATGTCTGGTATAACTTATCACTGATCAACTTTCCTCTGTTTATCGATATTAGAACAAATCTTCTCCAAACCCTCACTTTTCTCCATGAATCACTTCAAATCTTAAACCTTCAGCACTGATAATCACACTTTTGAATTCTGAATTGAAATCTTCACTGTTTACTCTATAAACCTTGATTACTTTGTTCTCACTGAAAATGAAAAGCACTAATGCGAATTATGAGCTCTAGATTCTTGAAAAATGGTAAGATGAAATGTTAATGGTAATACCTATAAATGCACCAATCTCTTTCATGGATTTGTAATTCAGTCTTTTCTATCTTTACTTCTGTGTGCTTTGAAATCAATTCTAGCTCCTAGCCGTGGAATTTTGAACTGACAGATGATCAATTTCAAATGATGAATTTTCATATAAAACCTTATTAAATTTGAAAAGAGATCAAGATTTGATCCTATTTCCTCTTTGACAACAGCTCAACAATCTTGTAAAACACATTTTCATAACTTCTTCATTCCTATTGGCTGTTAATTGTTAACATGGCACAGAGAAAACCTCTCACATTACCTTGATCTCACCATGGTTTCTTTCAACAAAAATGCGACTGAGTGATCTCATTGTCATGAAGAGTTATCCTTAACTCCAATTTTCTATTGAGACTTAACGACAAACACCCGATCATCATTCAGATCAACGACTATCTCTTAATCGCTATATGAGATAACTTAACTCCTATTCTCTTTGATACTCCATGACCATAGATTTACTAACTCATTTTACATCTCAGGGTTCCTTCAGATACTACGCAAATGTGTTATCTCTTTGTTTCTTTAAGATTTCCTTTACCCTGAGTTTCTATCAAGATTACGTGACTGTCACACAATCATCTTTCAATCGGACGACCCGTATGTAATCTCGTTTACTTTATGTACTTTTGTATCTTCATCTGAGACTTCACGACTACCATAGATCTTGTTTCTAATCTAACGGCTAGCGCATAATCTCATTTTCTTTTCACTTAACTGCACTTTACTTCGCGACCTCATGACTTAAGTAGTCTCCATGTCACGGAAGGAAAATCTTTACCTTAGGTTTGCTTTGAGACATCCCGACGAACTCAAGTCTTCAAAAGATTAACCATGTGTATCAATCTGGATTATCATTGCTGAATCTCTGGAACTTCTCTAAATTTTTGACTTTCTAAACTAACTATACGCCATCCACATGATCTTTCTCCTTTTCACGGCTTAGATCTTTTTTCCAAAAACACATTTAAACTTAACTGAACTCATCTTCAACTGTGGTTCTTATCGTGACATCGGGACCCATTGAATCTCGTTGTCTCTTTTAGATTTTAGTAACTCATGGTTTCTTTCACGATTTAATGCCAGCCATTAGATTCTCTTTAAATCGGACGTCAGTCATGATATCTCTTGGTCTTTCATCTATCTGAGACTTTTCATCACAATTTCACGCCGGCCACATGATCTTTCTCTCATCTAACAATAGTCTCTTAATCTCTTTAACTTTAACTTAACCATGGATTCCAAAAGAGATCACGCGACTAAAAGACTTTAACCATCTTCTTAACCTCGGTGTCTTTGTGAGGCACCACAACTGAGCAAACTCAAATTTGCGTATACATTTCTTAACTCAAGAGTTTTCATGGAGACTTTGCGACCACCATAGGATTTCACTTTAGATCGACGACTATTGCTAAATCTCAGATCTATTAACTTAATCCATAATTATTTTCACGATAACGTGACTACATAAAACTTCAAACTTAACCTTAAATCAAGTTTGCAACTCTGATTACCTTTCGAGACAGCTCGACTGAGTAAAATCAAAGTCACCAAAGAAAATATTTAACTCTGATTTTCTAAAGAGATTCTCCACCAACCACAGGATCAAGATCTACATCTACGGCTCGCGTGAAATCTCACAAAGACTGAAGGAATATTTGTTTTTCAAAGAGACAACCCAACTTAAAGGAAATCGCCAAGTCTCGATAAGAAAAGGAATATTCTCAGATTACAATGAGACTTCACGTCTTAAGTGAAATGATATAAAATAAAGCATATGACTTAAGTGATCGGGTTTCTTGAAAAAGTAACAAAAAAATAGAAAGGATTTCAATGAACTAGGGTTTTTCTTGATTATGCATGAAAATTTGACCTAGGGCTTAGGGTTTTACATTCCTTCTTGATTATAGCTTTGAATATCATTACTAGCAGAGGGATTTTGATAGTTCTAGACATGATTTTCAACTTTTCAACATAGATATGACTGAGAACTTCAAACAATTTCTAGTAGTCTACAAAACTAGAAATACAACCAACAGTGGCTCTATTTGAGGATGCTTAAATGCAATTTTAATGCAAGGACCACATATCTCTAGTTGCAAACCACGCAAAAGATGCTCACTAACCTACTGCAGAAAGGAAACATACAACAGATAGAAACACACCTATACATATGATACAAAAATTTACTGTGCATGAAACTCTTATTTCTCAACTGAAGAAAGGCTTCAAGAACTGCCCATGCACTGGAACCTCAAATTCTTGTTCATCCATGTTCTTCAAAATATAGGAATCTTTTCCAAAGCTTTGAGAAACAATAAAGGGACCAAGCCATAAAGATTCAAAATTCTTGTGTTTCCCTTTATCCTCTGCTCTCACATTCCACTGGAGTACTAGATCACCAGGCATAAATTTTTTGTCACCTACTCTCTTATCAAAAATATACTTCATTTTTTGCTGCAATTTCATGTTCTCTTTCTGACCTTCTCTTCTATCTTCATCAAGCTCTGCTAATTGCATTATTCTATCTTGCATTGGGTCAGACATTTCTAACTCTTCTTCATGAATAAACTTGTATACTAGTAGCAAATTTTTCATAGGCATTCTAGACTGTAATCCATATAGAAGTTCAAAAGGTGATTTACCTATTACTTTCTTCACTGCTATTCTATCATCCCATAGATCTAGTTTTAACTTTGTGTGCCAAGCTCTTTTATTCTTTTCCAAGGTTTTCTTCAAAATCTTTAAAATGATTTTATTGTTGGATTCTTCTTGGCCATTTTCTTGAGGATGATATGGGGATGAATAAGACATTATGATCCCATATTCATTGCAGAAATCCCTGATTTCATTTGATCTAAAACACATAGCATTATCCATCACTAGCTTGGCAAGGACACCAAATCTGGTTAGAATGTTCTCCATTAGAAAATTAGTAACCACTTTTCTAGTTGCTTTCTTGGTGGGAATCGCTTCAATCCACTTTGTAAAATAATCAGTGGCAACAAGTATCCAATTGTCTCCTCCACTAGATTTCTCTGAAAATTATCCAATAAAGTCTATACCCCACATTGCAAAAGGTGCTTCAGCACTCACAGGGTTCAATAACAAGGCACCTACGAACTTGAAATTATTTGAGAAACTCTGGCAAGGTTCACATTTTCTCACAAATGCATGAGTATCATTAAATAGACTACTCCAATAATATCCAGCCCTCAAAATTTTATGGGCAGTGGTATTAGTAGAAAAATTCCCTCCACATACTCCAGCATGCATTTCAACTAGTACTTTCTCAACTTGGCTCTTCTCTAGACATAAGATTAGTACACCATTTCTGTCTTTCCAATACAAATCTCCTTGAACTAGGGTGTATTTATGATCTTGCAATATGAGATTCCTCTTTTGATTATCTGACATAAATTCAGGACACTTGGCATTCTTAAGATAATACATGATGTCAACATAGAAGGGTTGTCTTTCAATACTTATTATTGTTGAATCTTGTATCACTATGTTATTTACTTGTACCAAGTCTAGGTTTTCTTCTGTCACAAGTTTTGCTAGACCTTGTCCTCTAACCAATTTTGTAGTATGGATTTCTAAGTCAAATTCTTGAATTCTATTAATCCATTTACATCTCTTACCAATTACTTCTGATTGAGTAAGAATGTATTTCACTACTGAATAAGGTACATATGCAAGTACTTTGGCACAAACTAGGTAGGGTTTGAATGATTTAACAACTTTTACCAAAGCATAAGCCTGCTTCTCCATCATTTCATAGTTTAGCTCTGCAACTTGAAGAGATTTTCTAAAGAATGCAATAGGATGCACAAATCCCTCATCTTTCTGAAGTAAAACAAAAAAAAATAGTTTGAAAGGATGTGATTGAGAATAAAGAAAAGAGCTTAGTGTAATAAGGAGATTTCAAAATAGGGGCCTCATGCACTGCTTTCTTAATCTTTTCAAAATCTAACTGAGCTTCTTCATTCCACAGGAATTTTGCATCTTTCTTTAATAACTAAATAATTAGCTTGACAATTTCAGCAAAATTTGCAATGAATCTTCTGACAAAATTGATCTTTCCTAGGAAAGATTGCACACCTTTGATATTCCTTGGAGCAGTGACTTTTTGAATAGCTTCTATGCTTTCAAGTTCAATCCTTTCTCTATCTTTGGACACTATATATCCCAATAAATTTCCCTCCGTGACTGCAAATTGACACTTTCTAGGATTCAGTGAAACACCATATTCTAAAGCTTTATTGAAACTTTTTTCTAGATGCTCACAATGATCCCCTGCTTTCTTATGAAATGTAGTAAAATCATCTTGGTAGATTACCATGAATAAATAAATAAACTCCTGAATGCTACATCCATGGCTCTCTAAAAATTTTCTCCTGCATTTATTAGTCCAAATGACATTATAACATATATATAAGTTCCCCATGGAGTAGTAAATGCAGTCTTAAACTATTCTGACTCTTTTACAAGTACCTAGTTGTGGCCTGAAAAGCCACCCATCATTGATAATAGCTCACAACCAGTAACCTTAAGCAACATTGCCTCCATATTTGGTAGAGAATAATTGTCTTTCAAGGATGCAATGTTCAGATTTATGAAATCAACACATAATCTTATGTCACCATTCTTTTTTCTCACTGGTACTAGATTTTAAACCCAAGTTGAATGTCTGATAGGTTGGATAGTTCTTGCATCCTTTAGTTACATCAACTCTTGTTGCATTTTAGGAGCCAACAGTGGATTAATGGGTCTATATTTTTTTCTGAATGGTTTTACATCTGTCTTGAGTGGGATTTCATGCTGGAAAAGGTCTTCCCTATAAGCCTTTAAACCTTCATATGACCATGCAAATACATGCTTATGTTTTCTCAATAATTTTATCAAAGTGGTTCTAACATGGGAATCCAATCCTTTTCCAATATAAACTATCTGAGGAGTGGTCTCTGATCCTAGATTTATCTCCTCTAAATCCTCAATTTTGGCATTGCTTATTCTTGATGAATGTTCACTCTGATCACTAAAAAATGCTTCTATTTCTACCAATCCATTAGGAATCTGGTTAGAAGTTAGTTGGACAACCTCATCCCCCAAAACATAATCCTTACCATTAATGACCTCAAGTAAAGTATTGCAATCTATGTGATGGTCTTCATAATGGTCTAGGCATTGAAGAAATCTAAGGATATCTTGGTCATCTTCAAATACTTGCCAGTTGTAAATATTGTTAGGGACAAATGGTCTTGTCTTAATCTCAACTACTAATACCCCATTTAAGGTCAAATCATCAGTTTTCAAAGAAACATTAGCTAATAAATCTGCCATACTATTTTTAGACCTTTCTATCCAATTTATATTGAAGGCATACAAAAATTCAATTTGGTCCCAAATAGCATGCTTATACATCTTTAGTCTATCATTATTGACAACATTTATGGACCTAACTTGGGCTACTACTAACTCTGCGTCACCATAAACCTTTAGACATTTTATACCATGTTTAGAAGCAATGTCTAGCCCTAAAAACAAAGCCTCATTCTGTTGTATTGTTTGTACACTGGAAGGATAACATGAAAGAATATTTGAATTTAGTACATGATGGAGAAATAAGTAAAACTCTAGCTCCTGATCCTTCTTTTGAATAGGCTCCATCAAAATACATTTTCCATAAACCATCATTATGTGTAATCAACTCCTTCACTAAAGGATCAACAGTCTTACATTGATGAGCACTCCTTTTTATTATGAAATTCTCCATATCAATATCAACACGGTAATTAATATTATTATCCTCATGCAACTCTATCATATGAGATGTTCTACCTTCTCTAGACACCTTTACATTATTCCCAACAATATTGAAAGTGGCATAAGACAAATCACACTGAATATTGCCCCCCATTGAAGCACTCCATTTTCTAGACAACAACATACAATAATGTGGTGGGATATCAACCACCAGTACACTCATAGTCAATACTGTATTAGGGCATATATCCTATTTGTAGGGTAAGGCCTCAACACTTCCAACAACAAGGATTTCTCTTGAATCCATTGCTTGACACCTCCCATGAGGAGTATCTACTTGCAATCCCATGGACCTCATGATTTCTGCAAGCATGACTGTATTAGATGCACCTGAGTCTATCATGCAATTTTTGAGCATCTTACCATTTATTACTAATGTTAGGAAAAAGGGATCGACAAACCCTGCAGAAGTATTTGTATTTAGGTAAATCTGAGGGATCTCAGAAATCATCCCCTTAGGATTCTTACCCTTATTGTTGAAATTATTTTCAATATATTCTGATTTTTGAGGTTTTACTGGTGATACATTGTTTAACACTAAAAGGACCTTTTCTTATTTATGTTCTTTTATCCTCATCATTTCTAGGAATGGGACCTTCACAGTCATCTCAGATAAACACTGGCCCATATCCACTAGAGTATATTTCACATCAAAGGTTTTAGGTTTTTCTATGATGATATTATTTTCCTCTATTTTGATGTTCAGAGTGGGCTCCTCCCTCTTGGATTTCTTATTTTCACCTTTGGGAGATGAAGAACTTGCTTCTGGCACTTTAGTTTATCCTTCATGTACATATTTTGGATCACTAGCTTTGTTTACAATTTTGACTTTAGGTTTGTTTACACTTTCCCTAGGTCCATCTCTTTTTGGTATATATTTGGCATCTGTCTTATTTTCTTTAATGAAGATGCTTGCTAGTTGACTACCCACATTACCCACAACTCTATTTATTAGGTGGTAGTTATTTCTTTCTTTGTTCACTAGATCAGTAGTGATTCTATCCTTTTCTTCCTCAGAGGGTTTTATTATAGTGGAAGATCCTTGACTATTATGTGCATACCATATTATATCATCAACTTCCTCTTCATCACTATTAGATAGGACTTTTTGGTGATATAACTTTGTCCTTCCTTGTGAACCATACATGTCATGGTTTTCATTTTCTTCTTCTGAATCTACATCAGAGCATGCATAGGCATTAGTCATATCACATCTATTTTGATCACATAGATCATCTTCTTCACATTCTTCCTCTTCATTAGCAATGATATCCAAGGCTACAATACAAAAATTAGGGTTGTGTGGGGCTTGACAAAACCTCACACCAGTAAGTGTCACTACACATATTCACAACATTGTTATGTAATGGGTAAGGGGTCCTATTTTCTAGTTTATCTTTTCTAGGTGGAGCAATAGGCTTTCCATCCTTGAATTGAGTACCATAAGGATAATTATGCATCTTATTTTTTGGGTTATAGTTATTTCTATAGGATGATATGTTATTTTTTGGAGCTTTGTACTCTTTATACTCAGGTTCTTTGCTCCTACTAAAGAGAGCATCATCTCTTTTGCCCATTTTCCCTAATACCCTTTTTTTCATTTCTATGTTTACTTCTATTTTATATGCATATGTGAGACTTCTAGGATTTTTATCTCTAAGTGCATAGCCCATTTTTGAATCAAAAGAATTTAGGTATGTAGCCAAACATACCTTTTCATCCAGTTTGATTTTTTGAAAGAGCTTGTGCAAAGTTCTCTGAAATCTTGTGTTGAATTTAGTAACCTCCTCACTGAAATTCTTTTTTATGTTATTGAATTAATTTAGCAAGAACCCTTCATTGGTCTTGTCACCATACTGGTCTTTGAACAAATATATTAGTTCATCCATAGATGCAACTGAACCATTAGACAATCCTCTAAACCATTCCCTAGCATCTTCTAATAGGGATTGAACAAATAACTTCATTAGGACATCCTCATGATTAATATTTAAATCATCTATGATATCTACAAATTTTCTTAGATGAAATTCACAAGAAATTACATTGTTCCCTGAAAACTTAGGGAGTTTTTCTCCAATATCACTAGGAACTGTATTAGGATAACCTGGAATGCCAATAAAAGTGAATTTATTGTACCTTTATGGATGCAATGGCCTCCTTTTAAATTTTTCATCCTCCTGGAAAGAAGCAGTCTTGTCTTTTGAAGATGTAGTATTCTCACCGTCAGCATAAGAATATTTGGAAGATTGCAAAAAGTCAATCTTTTTCTTCATCTCCAAGGTAGCAGCTTCAACTTCTTCTTTCTCCAGCATCTTTTCCATAGTTTCTTTCACCCTCCTTGATCTTTCAAGGTCAATGTCTAGCTTAGACATTTGTCCAGTCAGGATTTTATGAGTTTTTGGATCCTCAACTTCATTTTTCAGTAACTTTCTTTTTTCCTTTATCTCTAAAAGTTTGAGGACCTAAACCTTTGTGGGTGTTTGGAGTCTCTTGGTCTCTGCGAGACCTCTCAACATTTTTTGCAGCTTGATGTCTTAGAGATCTTCTTCTAAACCTATCAACATCCTTTTGCCGATGTTTTTTTTCTTTTTGAGATCTTTTTCCCTTTTCTTTTGTTGAATAAGGGCTAACTGCCTCATGAGAAGTAACTTCAGAGTTTGAGCTAATTGTGTCAGTTCCTTCTCTCTCACTAGAAGTAGTAGTAACAACATATGTTTCTAATCCAAGGTCAGGAGCTTTTTTGTACTCTGAGGTGTTCTCCTCATGACTGGACTGATTTGTATCCTTCCTTCTAGTGTTGTTTTCTTCATTTCTTGGAGAAGAGTCATCAATATTTGCTTGGTTATTCTTCTCTGTCCAAGACATCTTAGTTCTTGAATTAGTTGGGATCCCACTGTGCAACTCAACTTTAGGATTATCTCTCATTCTTGACCTAGTATTCATATTTGTAGAATTGTTTTACTTTTGCACTGATTATATAGATTTTCTTTTAAAGTCGCCACCCAACACAAGATTGGGAGATATGAATACTACAAGGATGACCTAGACTAGTAAACTCAAATGTGATATTTATAAATCAACCTTCAACTAGAGATTATGGAATAGTACTTTTCTTCCCCAAAAGAGTCGCCAATTTGTTGGGAATTTTTCTTGCAAGAATATTTTAAAATCAGTATGAATTCTTGCTCTTGTATATTTAAAATTTACCATATGCAAGAAAAGCCTAATTGATGAGGATTGGATAATGTCCTCCTTCTTTTTAGAGCTCCATAGACTTAGGCAGGTATTACCTTTAAATGATTACTGACTTGAAGTATTAGTTATAGTGGATTAGGTCTTTTTACTAGTTTGTTGAATGCCTTTTACTGTACCAATACATAGAAAACTATGCAAATGGCTCTGATTAACCTGATACAAAGCTTAATTATCCAAACTATTATCTTGACAATAGAAAATAGTAATGTGATAAGGATTCTCATCCTTCTTCCTTTTATAGTTCTCTAAACTTAAGAGGGCTAACCTATTGACTCTCTCTTGAAGGAAGCATCAAATTGAATTGTATACTTTGTGAATACAATTACTTATAAATATATGCTTTCTTGTGAATGTAATTTATTTGATTGTTTGTTCTTGAATATTGGATGATGAACAATTACTTGCAAAACCATAAACCAGTGCCCGATCCTATGGGCAACAGAGTCAGTCTCAAATGCAAATCCACAAATAGGTGACTAATGAAAATACATGTAACCTAGATAGAATTCCTTACACACTATCCAATCACTCCTACAAATTTTTTTATCAGATCTTAATACCAATATTCAGCTTCCTGGGATCATCTAAAAGAATTACTCCTTCCTTGAAGGACCTCACAAATGACTGCACAATTACCTTGTAATTGATATATTTAAATGCCTTACAAATAAACATATAAAATATTGAATAGAGATAAAAGAGACAAAACAAGATGTAAAATAGAGATTGAAATGTATTTTATTAATGTCTAACTACTTCAAAATACATTCAATAGACCAAAATAGTACAGAGGCTTAGACAAAATTGTAGTAGTCTGCCTTGTAATTATATTCCATCATCTTTCAAAAAGTTACATTATGCTCTATTTATAGGATAAAACCATCTTGGAATCCTTAAGAAGTAAGGATGCAACAAGCTTCGGATGGTTTAGGACCTAACCTTAAAAACATAGAAAAGGACAAAAGACAAGAAGAGACCAAGTGGTGGATGGAAGAAATGAATAATGAAATCTGATTCTGTTCTTGTCTTCTTGTGATCACTGGCACCTTTGTCTGTATGTGTTCAAGATAGCCTCTAATATTTGTAGCGAGACCTAGTGACCACCATTACAGGCTAATTTACACTAGTCTTCAAGATGACTAACCTCCCTGTGCTCAAAGAGCAACTGCCAGGTGTTCTTCTACTCTTCATCAATAATCTAAAGGTCAACAGTGGTAGGATTTTTCTTCTTGGGATTTTTTAAGACATCCCATGATGTGACATCATCTTCTGCTAGCCATTCAAAGCTCTGAATATTCTCCAGTTGTGTCTTCTGCCTTTCCCACCTTGCATTAGTAATGCTCTTGACATCTGTTATGAATTTATTGAAATATGTTTCTTCCTTAAAGGCCTCACCTAAGATTTTATTATATCTTTCCATATCCAATTCTCCATTGTCAGAGACATATACCTCTTTACTAGGTAATACAGTGTCAAATTCAGTGCTCCATACCCCTAGTGGCTTGATTGAATTATCTTCTGACTTGATTGATGGCACAAATGTGTTGTTGTTAGGCCCAAACATATTAATTATGGCCTCAATTTGACTTGCCTTGCCTTTGAAAAAGGACAAGGTTACCCAAATCTGTTCTATCTCCTCTCCAACCTGAGTTACAATCTCTGGTAGATCTGATCTCAATGGTTGCAATGACGCTAACCTCTCAAATAACTCAGTTATCACTAACCATGTTGCATAATAGGGATTCAAAATTGATAAAAAATTGTTAACTTCAACTTGTAGGCCTGGCAATTTACCATAGGCACCATAAATTACATCCACTTTATATTTTAATACATTTATTCTATGCTGCAAAATTTCTATTAAGGCTCCTAAAACAAGCTCATTATTCTCTCTAATCCCCTGCTCTGTTTTCTCTACAACATACTCTGTTTCCTTAGTTTGGATCTCAACATTTGTTCCTTCTTTATGTTCAGCAGGGGAAACCTCGGGCATCTCTTGCAATTTCTGAGTTAGGTCTGCAATTATCTTTTCCATTGCATTAATCTTCATCAGACCTAACTCTCTATCCTTGGCAATCAGGCTTGTCTCATCAAATAATTTTTGATATCTAGTAGACATCTGTACTGCCTTTGCCTCATTCAAGTGAGAAAAATGGATCAATGAGTGAGATATTTCTAGGTCTCCTATATTATGTACTGACCATATTATCTTGTCTCCTTCTATCTTCTCCTGAACATTTATCAGTGATGGATTTTGGTTCTTAGGAGCAAGAGACCACATTGCAAGGGCTTGAGATTTAGAATCATATCCACACCATTTTATCATTTCTCCTATCTGTGTCTCTATACAAATATTGACATCAGACTGCCTCCTGATCTTGTCTATTATAAAAACTGAGGCCAAGTCCCACCCTTCTACTAGGAGCATCCCACTGGACTTCACAAGTTGTCTGGCTTCATCTGGAGTCAAAATTTTTGACTCTAGATCATATTCTTGGAGGGCTTGTAATTCTTCACTTATAATTGCCTCTCCTCCTTGTGACTTCAAATGTGCTGAAACTTGTTCTTTCTTTGCCCGTATAAGGAAATCCTTAAACTCCTTAGTTTTGGTGAACTCATCATCCTTTAGGAAATCCTCCTGTTGTAGATCCCTTTCATCTTGACACAAAATAAGGGGCATTTCTACATTGTCATCAGTATCCTCTCTCTTTTTCTTACCCTCTCTTATCAACTTCCTTAGTTGATGATCATATGCACTGGTCCCTGTGAATAGGGCACCAATTCTATCCTTTTTCTTCTTGTGTGTCTTATCTCCATAGGGCTCCCCTACCTCTACTCTTTGCTTCTTCTGTGGGGGCACTTCATCCACCTCAGCTTCATGTGCTTCTATTAAATCAATAATGTTTTCCTCATTTTGAGGTGGCTGATCTTGGGGTGGTGGACTATGGATAGAGTATCTACTACTATATTTTGATGATGATTGTTTATTGGGACCTCTATCCTTATCATTAATTTGATCACTGAGAAAGCTATGGTTCTCAATCATCTTCTCTAATTTTTGAAAATAGGGTAGATCTGGGAAAAATCCACCAAATGGGATCCCTTTCCTTTTCAATTGCTGCTCCATATCCATCAAATCATGATACTTTGATAATCTTGATGCACTCAAATCCTCTTCTAGGATGTTTCTAATTAAATCCTCCTCCTCACATGACTAATTCCTCTTAGTGATTGGGATGGTAGGTGTCAAGAGTTTCTTGGCACTTTCAATAAAGCCTTATGTGTCAATATATTTGTACAGGGAAACATTCATCCTGTAGTGCCTTAACCATCCATTGACAGGTTCATAAGCCCTCTTTCCTATTGTAAAATCCGAGGCAATGAACTTCCTGGGAGTGAAATTTCCCTTCCTGTGGGAGGCCAAGTGCTCTCTATCTATCAACATAAGATGCCACAAAAAATCCATTATTGCAATCCTTGGTGCCACTCTATAGGGCAAGATATGTGGTGGCTGTGAAAAAACATACACTCTGATTAGTGTAAAATTCTAGTGACAATAGAAGTCACCCCAGTTATGATCACCATTCCACTTGTCAACAAATTCATAAGGTCTCCATAATTGAAGCACTTTTACTGGAAGTCTGTTCATATCTACTCCCGAATTACTCAACAATGGGTAGACTACCCAGTTCTCAAAAGCAAAAAAATCTTGCTCCCTGGAGGTGTAATTCCATACCCTCAACCATAACTGCACATGGTTCTGCTATCCATGATAGAATCTTCTAAGTTGTAAATTGGACTGGTCAAAAATATTGAAATTATAAAGCATGATAAGGTGCATCAGTAATGAGTACTGTAGGAACTTAGGGCTTCCTACCTTGTTCTGAATATCAAGGAATCCTTGATGCATATTGTTTATTACAAATTGTATGTAATCATATTCAGTTCTTACATAGGGGCTCTGCAATTCTAGGATTATCATCAGCATGTCTGGTGATACCCTTTCTCTCCCACTTTCTACTCCGAAGACTCTGCATAGGGAAAAAGATATATAATTCATATAGAAAGATAATTCTTTGTAGAATTATGGAGATGGATCACTTGGAATAGGGGCAATGTAGTTTCTAGTTCCCCTTGGTGTGTGGGTGTGGATCAATTTAGACACAATAGGAGCCTCTCTGGTATATCTGGCAGCTAGCGCTTTCAAATTTATTTCTGTAGAATAGGGGTTGTAGATATCAAAAGCTTTCATGAATGAAGCTCGATCTAGGGTTACCAAAATAGTTCCATCGTCCTTCTTGATGGTATTTGATACAGTATCATACCTACTAGCCAATTCTAGAATCAAGTCTACATCAATGAATACATCAGGAACAACCAATTTGGCTAATCCACTGGTCTAGGGGTTTGAAATAGGCATAAGGCCATCACTATTTTAATGAAAATAACCAAATAAATGAATACTAGAACAATCTGGTGTCTTGGCATGTCTAATGTATGTATAATTATCTCCTAAGTACTCATCATTTACCTTTTTGCCTTGATTGGAGCCTGGGAGTAGTTGAATGAATTCTTCTGAATAGTTCCTTTTCCCTTTTATATCATCATCATCCCTACTTACCCCGCTGGTAGAGGAAACACTCACTGCTTTTCTCATGATGTCTGGTATAACTTATCACTGATCAACTTTCCTCTTTTTACCGATATAGCAACAAATCTTCTCCAAAACCTCACTTTTCTATGTGAATCACTTCAAATCTTAAACCTTCAGCATTGATAATCACACTTTTGAATTCTGAACTGAAATCTTCACTGTTTACTCTGTAAACCTTGATTACTTTGTTCTCACTGAAAATGCAAAGCACTGATGAGAATTATGAGCTCTAGATTCTTGAAAATTGGTAAGATGAAATGATAACAGTAATGCCTATAAATGCACCAATCTCTTTCATGGATTTGTAATTCAGTCTTTTCTATCTTTACTTCTGTGTGCTGTGAAATCAATTCTAGCTCCTAGCTGTGGCATTTTGAACTAACAGATGATCAATTTCAAATGATGACTTTTCATATAAAACCTTATTAAATTTGAAAAGAGATCAAGATTTGATCCTATTGGCTCTTTGAGAACAGCTCAACAATCTTTTAAAATATGCTATCATAACTTTTTCATTCTTATTGGATATCAATTGTTAACATGGCATGGAGAAAACCTGATACATTACCTTGATCTCACCATGGTTTCTTTCAATAACAACATGACTGAGTGATCTCGTTGTCTTGAAGAGTTATCCTAAACTCCAATTTTCTATTGAGACTTAACAACAACCACCTAATCATCATTCAGATCAATGGCTATCTCTTAATCTCTTTATAAGATCACTTAATTCATATTCTCTTCGAGAATGCATGACCATAGCTTTGCTAACTCATTTTACACCTTGGGTTTCCTTTAGAGACTACGCGACTGGGTTATCTCTTTGTCGCTTTAAGATTTCCTTTACCCTAAGTTTATATCAAGATTACGCGACTGTCACATGATCATCTTTCAATCAGACAGCCCGCATGTAATCTCATTTACTTTATGTACTTTTTTATCTTCATCTGAGACTTCACTGATGACATGTAACTGATTGAATTTTTGATAATTTTAAGTTGAAGATAATGCAAGGCATTAAATCAGTTAATGGTTTGTATTGTCATTGATGTCAAATTTATATCATCTGTATGGTCATGTACATAATTCCAAAGACTTCAGAGAATCAATGGAACAAAGGTTATGCTTTCAGTAATGCATAAAAGTCAAGTATTCACTAAGTGACAGATAACACCAACGGAGTGCACACCATCGGTAAAGGCAAAAAAGAAAAGTCACAGTGATACCTGACAAGAAGAAGATAGTGTTTCCTGACAAAGAAAAACCACAAGTTTCCCGATGAGTAAATTTCCAATGATGCCCGATGGATGGAGATCCCGAAGCTAACTGGAGTCACACCAACAGAACTATCAGTTTTCACCGACGACTAATTGTAGAGTTGACCAACGAAACAGAGAGTTCAGAAAATGACAAAATATCTAGCTGGCAAGAGCTAAAGATATAATTAATTGGTTATTTTATTTTTTTTATTTGACCAGAGTTAAGTGATTGATTTAAAGAATATTTGTACAGTTGGAAAGAAGATAACTATGAGATAAATCAAGGGTTATGCTTTAAATCAAACTAGCTGGATTGTTTTTCACGCCAAGAATCAAGAATCAAGAATCAAGAAATAGTGAATATCACATCTATATAAGAGAAGCTTAATTCATTTATGGATGGGATTAAGTGGAGTGAATAGAAAGAGGATGCTGAAGAGAGATTGATGAAGAATATATTCATACAGTCTTGATCAATCAAGCTGAAGGAGAGCTAAAGAATTCAGCAAACACCGATGAACAATGAAGCACAACATCATAGAGCAGAAAGTGTGGAGCACAAAGAATTGAATTGATACATTGATTAGAGAGGTAATGTACTTAAATAGATCTGAAAATCTGCAATTCAAAGTTGCATCATGAACAGGTCATAGTGTTTCAGTTTAACCATTGAAGCATCAAGTCTCTTAACAGAGCAGGACTTAAAAGTCTTCTATATATTGAGGTACATCCCAAGGAGTGCCAAAAAGGTTGATTCATGAAAGTAGC
>MU225272.1:1965142-1983623 GCA_018584345.1 Thuja plicata | reverse complement strand
AACTCATGTATGTTGTACACACTAGACCAGATATTGCACATGCAGTAGGAATTGTTGCTAGATTTTCTGCTAACCCCAGGGAATCACATATGACTGCTGTGAAAAGAATTTTAAGATATCTGAAGAACACTGAGGAATTTGGCTTATGGTATAGAAGAGAAGGAAAATTTGAACTTAAGGTGTTTACCGACACTGATTGGGCTAGAAATCTTGATGACTGGAAGAGCACAACAAGAGGAGCATTCTTTATGGGTGAAAGACTTGTCACATGGATTAGCAAGAAGTGGGGATGCATCTCACAGTCTACTGCAGAAGTAGAGTATGTTGCTACTGCTGTAAATTGCTCAAATATTACATGGATCAAACAGTTGCTGGAAGGTATGCATATGGAGATCTTAGAACCAATAATTATCTATTGTGATAACACCAGTGTAATAAACATTTCCAAGAATCCAGTCATGCATGCAAAGACTAAACACATTGCCATCAAGTATCATTATTTGAGAGAACAAGTTAAAGAGAAAGAGGTGATACTTGAGTATGTGCAATCAAAAGAACAATTAGCTGATATCTTCACCAAGCCACTACCCAAGGATACATTTGAGTACTTGAGAAAGAGACTAGGGGTCAAACCCTTGTCTACCAGTCAGTAAAATGATTGAAGCCTGCATCAACCTACATATTACCAGAATATCATTCATGTTGATGCAAGCAAAGAGATGAACTTCAAAGATACATCTATATAAAGACAGGTATATATCATAACCAAGCACCAGAGAATATTGTTGTATTGCTGATGGATAAGGGAAATTCAAGGAATATATTATGGATGGAAAGAAAATGATTGTTTGACATGAATGTCAAATATTTTTAAAATATTTGTTTGGCATTGTTGTCAAAGGGAGAGAGATTATCCATATTATCACATCTTTCTAGAAAGAGAGAAAGGTTATTCATTATCACATTACTCCAATAGGGAGAGATTATATCCTAAGGGAGAAAGAAGTTGTATAAAAGATTACACAAAGGGAGAGTTTTTGACAAGAGAAAAAGACATCACAAAAGAGAGAACAATCAAAGGAGAGAAATTGACACAAGAAGAGGACTCAACACATCAGAAGAAAAAGAGCTGCAAGAATCAAATCTAAGCTAAAATAGAGCTTACCGGAGATCAGACATTTATCGGTTATCAAACAAAAATATTGGTAGTTTGATGAATCTCAACTGCTGTATTTCATATTATATTAGAAATAGTATAGTGTGATAATATAGTATGTTTCCATCAATGCCAAAGGGAGAACTTTATGACATGTAACTGATTGAATGTTTGATAATGTTAAGTTGAAGATAATGCAAGGCATTAAATCAGTTAATGGTTTGTATTGTCATTGATGTCAAATTTATATCATCTGTACGGTCATGTACATAATGCAAAGACTTTAGAGAATCAATGGAACAAAGGTTATGCTTTCAACAATGCATAAAGTCAAGTATTCGCTAAGTGATAGTGATACCCGATGAGAAGAAGATAGTGTTGCCCGACAAAGCAAAACCACAAGTTGCCCGATGAGTAAAAATCCAATGATGCCCACGGAGATCTCGAAGCTAACTGGAGTCACACCGATGGAACTGTTAGTTGTCACCGATGACTAACTGCAGAGTTGACCGATGAAACATAGAGTTTAGAAAATGACAAAATATCTAGCTGGCAAGAGCTAAAGATAGACTAAACTAGTTGTTTTCTTTATTTTATTTGACCAACGTTAAGTGATTGATTTAAAGAAGATTTGTACAGTTGGCAAGAAGATAACTATGAGATAAATCAGGAGTTATTCTTTAAATCAAATTGGCTGGATTATTTTTCACGCCAAGAATCAAGAATCAAGAAATAGTGAATATCATGTATATATAAGAGACAAGCTTAATTCGTTTACAAATGAGATTAAGGGGAGTGAATAGAAAGAGGATGTTGAAGAGAAACTGATGAAGAATATCTTCATACATTCCTGATCAATCAAGCTGAAGGAGAGCTAAACAATTCTGCAGACACCGAAGAATAGTGAAGCACAACATCACAAAGAAGAAAGTGTGGAGCACAAAGAATTGAATTGATACATTGATCAAAGAGGTAATGTACTTAAATAGATTTGAAAATTTGCAATTCAAAGTTGCATCTTGAACAGGTCATAGTGCTTTAGTTTAACCATTGAAGCATCAAGTCTCTTAACATAGCAGGACTTAAAAGTCTTCTATATATTGAGGTACATCCCAAGGAGTGCCAAAAAGGTTGATTCATGAAAGTAGCATTGGACTTGCCCGATACCTATTGACAATCTAAGAAGCAGGCTGATTCAAGGATGGTAGCAATAGATGCCCAATACTAAGTGACAACCTCTATGTATAAAATCCTCTAAAAAGGTCACACTTAACAGTGTGATTGTAACCTTTAACAGAGTTGGTTCCTAATAGGGCTCACTTTAGAAGAGTGAAAAATTTGGGTATCGGTCCTAGTGGTTTTTCCCCTAACAAGGTTTCCACATTAAAATTAATGTGTTATGTGTGTATGATTCATTTCTTTATTGTTTTTGTATCTGACATAGTTGACATTGGGTTGATTGGTATACTCTTCTTATTTATTGAGTTTCGGTAAATAGTTATACTGCTTATGGGTAATCAAGAAGATTAAGGACAGACAAGGAAAACTGGCAGACAACTAAATCATTATTAGTATTTCATGGCATGCATCTTGTAGGGACATAATAATCTGAGGTTTACTGATTAGTGGTTACAGTTTGAAGGATAAATTTTTGAGGCCATTGATTCACCCCCCCCTCTCAATTATTACTAACATTCACAACTACCATAGATCTTGTTTCTAATCTAACAACTAGCACATTATTTCATTTTCTTTTCACTTAACTTCAGTTTACTTCTTGACCTCATGACTCAAGTAGTCTCTATGTCGCGGAAGGAAAATCTTTACCTTAGGTTTTCTTTGAGACATCCCGACTAACTCAAGTCTTCAAAAGATTAGCCACATGTCTCAATTTGGATTATCATCGTTGAATCTCTGGAACTTCGCTGACTTTTTAAGTTTCTAAAGTGACTACACGCCATCCACAAGATCTTTCTCCTTTTCACGGCTCAGATCTTTTCGCCAAAAACACATTTAAACTTAACTAAACTCATCTTCAACTGTAGTTCTTATCACGACATCGTGACCCATTGAATCTCGCTATCGCTTTTAGATTTTAGTGACTCATGGTTTCTTTCACGATTTAACGCCAACCATTAGATTCTCTTTAAATCAAATGACAGTCATGATATCTCTTGGTCTTTCATCTATCTGAGACTTTTCATCATGATTTCACGCTGGCCACAAGATCTTTCTCTCATCTAATGGAAGCCGCTTAATCTCTTTAGCTTTAACTTAACCATGGATTTCAAAAGAGATCATGCGACTAAAATACTTTAACCATCTTCTTAACCTGTTTGCGAGACACCGCGACTGAGCAAACTCGAAGTCGCGTATACATTTCTTAACTCAAGAGTTTTTATGGAGACTTTGCAACCACTATAGGATTTCACTTTAGATCGACGGCTATCGCTAAATCTAAGATATTTTAACTTAATCCACATTTCTCTTTGCGATAACGTGACTACATAAAACTTCAAACTTAACCTTAACTCAACTTTGTAACTCTGATTACCTTTCGAGACAATGCAACTGAGTAAAATCAAAGTCGCCAAAGAAAATATTTAACTTTAATTTTCTAAAGAGATTCTCTGCCAATCACAGGATCAAGATCTGCATCTACGGCTCGCGTGTAATCTCACAAAGATTGAAGGCATATTCATTTTTCAAAGAGACAACCCGACTCAAAGGAAACTACCAAGTCTCAATAAGAAAAGGAATATTCTCAAATTACAATGAGACTTCGTGACTTAAGTGAAATGATATAAAATAAAGTATATGACTTAAGTGATTGGGTTTCTTGAAAAATTAACAACAAAATAGAAAGGATTTCAATGAACTAGGGTTTTTCTTGATTATACATGAAAATTTAACCTAGGGCTTAGGGTTTTGCATTCCTTATTGATTCTAGCTTTGAAGATCATTAATAGCAGAGGGATTTCAACAGATCTAGATAGGATTTTCAACTTTTCAGCATAGATATGACTGAGAACTTCAAAAAAAAATTGGCTGACTACAAAACTAGAAATACAACCAACATGATGTGTGACCTAGCTTTCCATAGTGATTGCATGACTTCCTTCTTGGTCTTGGATTTGTGTAGACATTCTTTGGATCAGCTTGGTATGGTGATTCTTCATTCTTAGTATACCCTAGTTTGATATTGTTTTTGACTCTTCTTTGTCCATCCAGAAAATCATCCATCCTTTTTGTACTTTCTTCAGCTCTCTTAATCATGTCATTATGCTATTGCTGAATTCTTACTTCATGCTTCAGTTTTTTATTTTCTTCTCTTAGCTCACCAATAGCTTCTATCCTTTCAATGAGTTCTATGTTCATTCTAGTTTCCTCTTGACTCATAAGAATGATCTGATTGGTGATCTCATGATGATGTTCTGTAAGTCTTTGTATTTCTGACTCTTTCTCTTGTAGCTTTTTAGTAATCTTCCTCCTGTCGTCAATAGCTAGTGTTCTTTCTTACTCAGCTTGTCTAGCATTGTTCATTACATCAATCATTCTTACCATTTGTGTCTCTTGACCAATTTTCAGAGATTTTACTTGTCCAGCCAGATGTTAATTGATTTCATTCAGACTTGTGATGCTTTCTTTAAATGTGTATGATGCTTTTCTAGTTGTATATCCTACAGACTCAAATAGATCAGGAATCTCTTCCTCATGATAGTTTGTTTCATTACATCGAGATGCCATAATATTTCTCTCATCCATAAATTGTCTCATCTTTATTCTATCTTTTTTATATTGTTCATAGAAGATCTGTATTTCAAACTTCTGATTCTCAATGCTCTTGTCTAGCTTGTACCTTTCCATTGTATGATCTTTTCTCTTAAGTCTTTAAACTTTTCCTAATAAGAGATCTAGCTCTAATACCAATTGTTGGAAATGATGGAATGGTGTACTGAGAGGGGAGGGGTGAATCAATACCCTCAAAATTTTTATCTATTAACCTTTATCCTTTTAGTAATCAATTGTATTAGCATTCATATCTGTTATTCTATCTTTGTGTATGTTATATCAATTCATTAACTCAATAAGCATGTGAAACATTCATAGAAACATTCATGAAATTTATAGACACATGACACAAGATTTGGTAATGCAGAAAATCCATGTTAGAAGGTAAAAACTGCGGTGGGGATGAAACCCACAAAGCTTCACTATTTGCAGAATGGAAGGGGTCGGTTAAGGCTCACAATTTGATCACTTCTGATGATCTACCCTGTTAGGAGTATTATGTAGAGACTAGTTAAGGTCTACTCTGTTAAGAGCTTTAGCAAGACTGTTTAGTGTGCACTCGGTTAAGAGATTTATAAAGGATTGTTAAGTCCACCTTTCTTCAAAGTGTATGCAAGCTACAATTTCTGATTATAGATCCATTAAATTCACATGTACAATGTATCACCTAATGTGATTGATTAATACCTTTGTTTCTCGATATCCTTGATTATTGGTTCTTGATAACCTATTTCATCTTTTGATGTTCTCCTTCTTGAAACTCTTAGTCTGATCCATAGATGTGCTCCTCAGCTACTATCATCCTCACATCTATTTGAAATGAATGATTACACATCTATTTATACAATAGATTGACCTAATTAAGTTTCACGTGTTACAAAGATCACTCTATGATCAAAGGTTTACAACTTGACCTTGATCTCCTAGTTTGCATGTTTTTAATCAGTTAGACTGATTAAAACAATTACAATTACATTACTTGTCCCTCCAGAAATAGTTTTAAATCAAATCAAAATGCTAAAATATAAAACATAAGTGTTTTATTTGATGTGGAAGTCAGATCCACATTTCTTGAGATATAACTGACTTTCGGTGACTGATGCTCGGGTTGCTCTGTTGTCAGTTTGTCGGTGTTCCTTCTATGAATTGTTCGTCGGGTTCCCTTTCTTTGTCGGGTTCCTTTGATTTTTTCTATGTTGGTTTACAGTTTAACATTTTCGGGTTGAACTATGCAAACTGTGTTGGGTTTCTCTTGTGATATGTCTTGTTGAGTTTCTCTTGAACTTAACACTTTCGATGACCTTTGTTATCTGTACTTTTGGTTTCTACTGAAAGCCTATCTTTCAGTGTAGGTGTTACCGATGGTTCAAAAATTGTTTTCCCTTTGCATACTAATGGAAAAATGTGTCTTCACAAGGGTTGAAGTCGCCTCATAAAAAGAGTTTCTTTTTAATAAAATTTCTTTAATTATTTTTTTAAATATATTTTAACTATTATTAATTTGTTAAATTTTTTTTTAGTTTAGTTTAAATTAGTTTATAATTAATAAATTAATATATATTATTTAATATTTAATTAATGTATATATTAATATATGATTTACATTAATTTTTATAATGTTGTATTTTAAAAATACAAATAAGGGTTTATTTAATTTTAATTAGTGCTTTATTTAATTGGTTATATTTTATTTACTTTTGGTTAGAATATAATTAATTAATTAATAATTTATTTTGGGTTTATAATTAACTTAAAGTGATTGCAAATGTAATTGGACTATAATTAAATATTATCAAATATGTTTTATATTGGAGTTTTGTTTTGTCTTCGTTTGTGGTTAATTGTCGTCATGGATAGAGTGTTTCCCTAGGAGGGATTTAGTCTTCTGGGACTTGAATTATTTTATAGATTTATTCTTATACACTTGTGGTTGGTATTGTAGGAATTTATAACCATTTTTCATATCTCGATTGGTTCTTGTATTGTTTTGTATACATCTGTTTCTTATGTTGTGTATGCTCTGAGTCTCTGATCATTGTGTTAATTAACCACTAAAAGGTGACAAATACTGTTGTGTTGATCCCTAATTATCTTGGTCACCTTGTTTATATTATTATGGTGGTTTTGTGTTTCGAATGATTATCTTGCGGATTATGTTACTCCATGTTTGGAGATGGGTTTTATTGATGTTTGGTGGTCATTGGTCTTATGATGTAATATGAGTATTGGTATTGGTTATTGAGATGTCCAGTATGGGATGGACAGTCTGGATCCTTGTATAGGATGTGTTATTCTTTGTTATGCTCCAACTTTTCCATTGCTTATTTTCATGTCTTGACGTTTTATGAGTAGTCTTTTGTGGTTTTGGATTTCTCTTCTTTTTGGTCCCGTGGCTGGGAACATTAGAGTAGGTTATCTAGGAGCATAGAGGGGAAGTGGTTTTCATTGGGGGATAGGTCCCTAAGAGGCTAAGTATAGGGTAACTCAATGTAAGTGACCTAAAAAGTGACAACTTAATAAATCTATTAGGAGAGAAACATTAACAAGATAATTTTGAGTTCTCACCCATGCCTTGAGCACTACTACAAGCTAGGATGGGAGTGAGAGAAGATTCTTTATTAAGGTCTTGCATGGTTAGAATCCTTGTCTATACGAAAGGATTACTGAGCCACATAGAGTCACTTGGGGGCTAGGGTCCAGGGTGGAATACTTGGGTAACTCAAGGGTGGGCTTATGTGATGAGACTTCCCTATATGTGTCCTAGGTTCATATGTGAGTATTTGGTACACTTGTTTTGGTCTCTTGATCTTTTATACTTAAAACCTTGATATCTTCTTGTTACCTTTTATCCAGTGTACCTTTGCATTAGTTTTTCATGTTGGTTGTTTCCCGTGTGTGTGGGCCCATTGTTATCTCCTCAGCACCATGGCAGTGGACCTTTGGTTCCACGAGGTCGGGTGGTAGTGATTCTTATTACCATTGAGATCCGACGTTCGTGACTTTTTGCTAGGATGATCCTTGTTGCAGTTGTATCTTCTTGTTCATCATTGTTGGAGACTTGCTCTTATCTTTCCTATGTTGCATATTTGTATCACTGTATCGGTTGTGATATTCTTAGAATATTGTGTTGTACTTTATATTGGGTTTTATCACATACCTGCGATTGGTGCAGTGGATGTTGGTTCGTTATGTATAACTTATGATATTAGTTGTATCTAGGTTTCAGTCATGAGAAGATGTTCTTGTTATTCATTTGCATTATACGGATATTGTATATTGTTTATTGTATTTAGCAGATTAGTTAACTTACGTAATTCTACGTCATGGAACCCTTGAGATTTGTAATCTGTTAATGAGTTGCATTTATGAGTATCTATTATCTTATGTTATATTACTTCCGCATTGTTACTCCTTATCAATTGTAAACTCTTTAAAAAAAATCATTCTGTAAACTTAGTAACATGTTTTAGGTTAACTTCTCCTGGGTTCCCTGGCAAGGTGTTACAAGTCAAGTGCCAATTTGGAGTCTTTTTGAGTTGCATATAAGTTGAGAGGTGATTTGAGACAGTTAGAATTTAGTTATGACCAATTCTACCCCTCTTTTGGTGGGATTTCTTTTTGCATATGACCCTTGGAGTGTTTCTTACATTATGGGGAGTCCTCATCAGTTTTGAGTAAATTTTGGATAGTTATGTATGTGTTAGGAGTTCCACATGAACAGAGTTTGAGTCTTGGGAAGTTTGGAGGTGGTCAACTACATGTTTCACACAATTTGAACCCTATTTTCCCTTGATTTTCTCACATGATCGACCCTTATGGGTTTTAAGATATATAGGCATTCTTTGGCATATTTTTTGTCATATTTCTTTTCTTTCCTTTGACAAGTATTGTGGCTTTTGGGAGGCCTTTGATGCCTCAGAGTTGTATTTGGGCTCATGATTTTTTAGGTTTTGTAACAGTGTGCTCCTTTGGATTCAGAATAAAGAGGAGAGCTTTCCTTCTCAAAATTGTGTTACCAAGTTATGAGTTGTGGTTTCATGATTATAGTATGTTAACTTGTGGAGACAAACTTTACCTTTTTATAATAATTGAAAACTTGGGCCTTCTTAGAATCTGATTATTACATGCGGGTTGTGAAATTTAAACGTAATTCAAAACTCATTGTGAATGCAAATTTTTGTTAAGGTTCCTAAGAATTCATAATACTTTAGTGGATCATCTTTTAGTTTGCAATTTTTATTTTAATGCAAAATCCTTCTTATCTGTTTTCCTCATTCAAAATTTATTTTTAGGTGATCTAAAGGGGAAGTCGACCCATTATCCAGAGATTGATCTTCGATATAGGCATACCCACAGGCCTGAAGACCTTTCTATGTTCCACAAGATTGTTGGTTTTACAAACTTGACATAGCTTAGTGACAAAAATCTCCTATCAAAGAAATCTATTTTACATATCTTTGATATCCAATGAAAATGACAAGTGGTTGGCTCAGCAAGTTATGACAGATTGATGGACTTGGAATTTCTTGCAGAGTTATCTCCAAAGGATCTTGATCGTATGTTCTCATGCAAGGATCATCATCAACAACACAAGTTCAAGTGCAATTTGAAAGCCAAATAGTCGAGGGTGGTTTCTGACACAAGTCAAAATTGGATGCTCACTTGTCGATGACCCTAATTGGATCTAGATATACTCCAACCACTTTAGGATGTTTCCATAACTTCTTCCAGGCTCTCCATACATGATCTAAGGACATTCTTCGTGCCTATTTATGACTTGTAGGTAAATTTCCTTTGATAGAGGAACAATCACACTATGTGTATCCTCAAAGTTGCCTTGTTGTAGAGATTTTTCCTGCATCGATCCCAGGGATGCATTTATTGCAGTTAATTTATTTCACTTCAGGAGATCGACATGCACACTAAGATTAGATTTCTTGATTTGATTAATTGATTAGTTCTCTCTGAAACCTAACCCTAGTCTGGTTAGGTTTTGTACTTAAATGTTGTAATGTGAGTTATGCCTAAACTATAAAGACAATCTTGTAACATATTTGGGGATCTTCCCATTTCTGATATATGATTTCATGTTTTCTATACCTATAAACATTGCCTTTCTTTGTATTAATAAAATTATCTTTTTTCCCTCTTTCCAAGTCCAAATATCTTGAGAAGATTACTTTTCCTTACTGTTTCGATGTATTTTATTTGTTTCTAAGTTATATGACAATGTTGTTATGCTGAATAGATTTTTTTTGTGAGCTTGGGTTCCTTCAAATATCGATTGAGTCTTAACCTTAGTATAATATTGGAAGGCTAATAAATTAGGAAATTGTGTTAGTTTGGGTAGCTATATTGATGTCTTGTACAATTCTAGGCAAAGAAGAGGAATGTTCTAATCTAGTGCATCACCCCCTATTACATTTTTGCATATCTTTTTTTCCTTTTCTTCTGCAAGCTGTTAGATTAGGTTAGATGTAGGATCTTCAAGTGGTAGGCTGGCTCAATAGTGCTCCCTGATTAGAAAGGAGGCTAACCTTATTTGGAGACTCAACCTCACTTTTCAAGGTCCCACACTTGGAGGTTGTTTCTATATTTCACAAGGTTTCTTGAGGGTTCAAATGCCAAGCAAGGGTGGAAAATTCTGTGAAAATAGTTGATCCCACAATTTCCCATTGATAATACCTCCTACTTCATTTCTAGGGCCTTCTTCCTTTTCATTCATGGCATCAAAAACCACCTCAATGGAGAAGGATGTTATCAAGCCTCCAAAGGCTTATCATCTTGGTCTAAACCTTTTCCATAACTAGCTTTTTCTTGAGTTTAAGAATTTTTGGTGGGATAGGGCCTTGGAGTGCAAGCCTACCATAATGGAAGAGATTGAGTCCTCAGTTCCTATGTTCGTGTCACCTACCCTTTTTCTTGCTTCAAGTCCTATTTCAATTCCTGTTACATATACTTCTCATCCAACCACATACTCCATTTTACTTCCTTCTCCCCTTCCCAAGAACCTTCGCTAATCACCTCGCTTCCTAATATCCCACCATTCCCTAAACCAATAAACATGTTGCATAGACAACTAGTGTCAAATGCAGTCATGTCTACCCGACATGTACCATCTACTAATTTCCATCCTAGAGTTGGAAAGGTTCTTACACCCGCTACAATGGATTAGAGGGTATCCCCTCCATCCTTTAAGATAAATTTTCAGCATGGCCATGTGCCTGACTTTATCCATCGCAAGTCTGCTCATGTGGACCTTCTCTCTATTTATGTGCTTGCAGTGGAGAAAGCTCTTACTTCTCCTAAGTTTTTCATCACCCTTTTTGAAAAGGTTGGTAATGTGTCTCCTTCAACCTTGTCTTAGGTTGAGTCACCTACATCCTATGAGGCATGTATGCTTGACTCTCTTAACAATATTCCTATGTTGATGAGGATCTTTACACAATGCCTCACACTTGTCTCGATTGAGCTATTGGATGAGAATGGAAAAGTAGCTTCATCATTGGATATATCTATTGGAAAGACACCTAGGGCTGATGTATCAGTCCTTCCACTACAGCCTTGACCTCCCTTCCCGTATGATCAATATTGAGAGGATAATGATCAGTTAGTGGACGATCTGTGATGTTGTTCTCGCTTCTACATATGTAGATTAGAGTGTATCTATTTGTGGTCCCCCGTGATTGTGTTTAAATGTTGTGCCCCTCTATAGGACCCAAAATAATCATTTGGTACTTGGAGATAGTGTGTGATATGAAGTTGTACACTTCCTCATTTTTTATCACGTTCTTCTATTTGTCATATATTGATTTTTGACAATCTGGGACAATGCAAAATATTGGGAAATTTAGGCCTTCTTCCATGTTAACCCAAATTTTCAATTTTCTTTTTCTTCATGTGCTCTTCTTAAGATCCAAACACCTTGGCCTTGATGAAATGCCTATATGCAGTTATATATCAGAAATAGTTTTACTCTTATGGGTTTTGATGTTGAAAAATTAGATCCCTCTTTCTCTGTTTACTTGTCTCGATGTTGTGGATATCTTGTGTCACTTGTTGTGGGGTGGCGTTCCATGAAAATGTCTCATTATGTCAACATGCGATAATGTCTCTTTTTCTCCCTAAAATGTCTTGTGTTCCCCTCTAAGCAACATGGTCCATTCTAAGGAGGGCTATCATATTGTATAGTCTATTATTTCTATATCATAGCTTTATCTGAAAATTTAAAAAATTTGATCTATTTGTCTCCCTTTGTGAGGGCCAATCCACCTATAAGAGATTTGTCCCTATCGTACAACCATCTAGCTTTGTTACCTATACCAGTGTATATTTCATCCTATTGTATGGCTATCTAGTACTGCTACCCATACCACTGTTGTCAACATTTTTCACCCTATTGTATGACTATCTAGCCTTTGCTACTTGTACAAACATGATCAAACTCACCTTATCATATGACTATCTAGCCTATGTTACTCATATCGATGGAGTCAAAATCACCCTATCGTATGGCTATTTATCATAACACAATTTTTACCTACACCATCAGTCATCATTATCTTATCATTATCTTTCTCTTTCATCTAGCACACTTGTCTATAGCTTGCATGTTGGATGTGATCTCAGGATATTTTAGGGCTTTTTCTGGGGGCAACTCCATGTGGACAAAAGACCTGCGGGTAAGATTTGTCTACTTTAGCTAGCATCCTCAATTATGATATGCTCACTAAATTGGGGACATAATGTAGAGTTGTAAATTGCACCCTGTGTAATTTATCATTACACAATGCCCCTACCTTAGCCAGAAAAAAAAATCATGTAAGCCTCCATGTCCCTCCATCTAAATTATCATTTTCCCATCTAAATTCTTGACCATGCAACTTATTTGGTTCAATTTGTGTGTGTACTATAGAGATGTCCACACAACACACATTCATCCCACAAATCTACATATGTATAGGTGGCCATTGGGATGTTACAACTACCACCCTTGTAGTATAACACCTCTTCCCACTGCCCATTGATGTCTGGAATCATTTGAACTACTTAAACTCTATTATTTTTCTTCATTTGGTCTTCTTGGAAATTCGATCTTCTTGACACTTCCTAGACACTTCTTTACCTTCTTGCATTTTGGTCTCTTTCCTTGGCTCTTTAACAACTCATCACAAAATTTTGGCACTCCCACATTGTAGTTTCACCACCTTTTTCACCATCTTTGCTTCATCTCACTGAGCTCCAGCTTCGTGGCTTCAAAGGGTAGTTTACTTGTATCACTTCATTTCCTTTTGTTTGAGCATATCCTAAGATCTTGATCATTATCTTGTTATTTATTTTATTATCTTATTATCGTTCATTGTCTATCGTCTATCACCGGATTTATCTATCTATCTATCTGGATGTTATGGAGGTAGAAACACAAAAACAAGGACTTGACTGAGGCAGGTTTCCAAAAAACCCCAACATTTTTCCCTTCTTGTTTGTGTGCAGGTTTTAGAAGAGGAAGGAGTGGAAGCTCTTGGGATTCTTCTACCTCCTTTTCGTAATCTCTTCCTCTTCCCTTGTTTTCTCTTGTGATAATCATTTTTGTAGTATAGACATGCTCTTTGTTCCTTTCTTTTATACAATTATTATTTTATGTTTATATAGTTACTTGTCATGTACTTTAATAGGACATATCTAAATAGGACATACGTGCTCCGCACTATCATCCTATATTTGTGTTCTAGTCCTAGACTTGTACTGGTATGTAGGACAGTTAGCTCACGGAGCTGGGAAGTTCGTATTGACACTTTTCTCTTTTGTTTGCAATAGTTAACATATCTCTTTCTATTAATATATTTTAGTTAATTTAATTTATTTAATTCACATTGAACTTCATTTGAGTCTTAAGTTCTAGTTTATCAATTTGTCTTCATGATCACCCTACCTCACCAGAGCGCTAGTAGAAGTGAGGTGGCTTTGAGACAATTTGTCCCTTTAGATCCCATCAATCTCAAGGGTGGAAAATTACCTTCTTCATAATTATATTGAGTTTGTGGTTTGAAACCATCACCACTTAGTCAATACAAATAATAGAAGGAAGGATCATTTGTTGATAACAAATGAGAGGGGTTGAGCCTTCACCTCTTTGTTAGTACAAAACACAAGTTGCAACTATAGAGTTAAGTGGGAGTTTTACACCATTGTCATTGAATTAAAAAACTAGTATAAGATACATTAAAACCCTTCAAATATGGAGTCAGCTTCAATTAAAATAGCAAAGATGAGGAATTGAAACTAGAATTTTTTATCATTAAAATTGAACCATAAAGCATGCAACAAACTCACTTAAACTTGGAAAAATTGGGCACATGCAAGTGCTAGAAATTCCAATAATTAGTATTCAAACATAACCAAAAAATACCTCACATAAAGTTGCCACAATGATCAGATTTTAGCCCTCTACAAAGTTTGAATTTTGACTCAAGAAATCACACCACAACTGAGAACCACACTACACACCAAATATAAGAAACCAACATCAGGAAAATTACAAAGTACTTCATCACCCCAATTCAAAACCTTATTGGAAGCTTCAAGAATACTAGAAATCCTACAATTATGAGAGCCAACCAGCTAGGGTGGGTCTTTCACCATCAAAATTAATAATTTGAAAGAGGGGTAACATCTTCAATTGGTCAAACATGAACTCTAGAATCATTCTGACAACATAACAATATATATCAACTTCAACATGCCAAATGAGAGCCTCAATCACTCTTTTATAACTTTTGAGATTTATTTTAGGGGAAAAGTGTTTTTCTTTTTGTTTCATTTTTGAAAAAGCACATTTTTGTTTTTTCACTATTTTTTGGGGAAAAGCATTTTTGCTTTTTCATTATTTTTTCATAAAGTTTTTTTTTTTTGAAAAAAGTGTTTTTTTTCTTTATTACTACGTTTTTCAAAAAGAACATTTTTGTTTTTCACTATTTTTTTTTGGAAAATAAATTTTTTCCTTTTATCACTAGGTGCAAGAAGGGAACATTACATTCCTCTCTCCCTAATATTGCATGTCTTCAAGCAATGAAAACTCTAGATGTAAAATTTTCTCCCTCCCCCAAGTAGCATCCTCCACTGATAAGTTCTTCCACTTCACTAGGCACTCCCTAATAGTCCTCTTCAGTAAGGTACACTCTTTGAAATCAATCATTGCCTCAGGAATCAATATCAGCTTCTCTTCCTCGTCTAAAGGAGGCAATTAGTAAAATGAGCCACATTATGCCCAAGTTCCCTCTTGAGGCAAGATACATGAAAAATATTATGCAGCTTGCTACTTTCAGGTAGCTCAAGTTCATAAGCCACCTCTCCAATCCTCTTGGCGAATCTATAAGGTCCATAGAAGCAAGGCTTAAGATTCTCTGACCAAATCCTTTTGAGAGTGGATTGCCTATAGGGTTGCAATCTTAGATGCGCCATATATCCTACAAAAATGCTCGCTCAAAACGGTGTCAACTAGCATACAACCTCTATTGATTTTGACCATGTTGTATATTTGCCCTCAAAGATCACATAATGTATCGACTCTCCTAAAGAAGATATTTGGCTCTACGTACTCTGCAATCACCAAAAAGCAAGTCAACGAAGTTAGGAGCTTCATAACCATATAAGGCTATAAAAGGAGACATCTTGATAGTCATAAAAAATGGAGTTGTAATAGAACTCTCCCAAATGCAACCAAGTAATCCACACCTTTTGCTTCCTTGAAATATAAGTGTGTAGGAAGACTTCCACCCATTTATTAACAATCTATGTCTTCCCATTGGTACGAGGGTGATAACTAGTACTAGGAGTCAATTCAGTAATACACAACTCGAACAACTCTAACCAAAACAAGATCACAAGCTTTTTGTCCCTATTACTAACAATGTTTAGGTTTCCTATGAAGTTTGAACACCTCTTTGAAGAGAAAATTTTCCACCTAAATCATTGTACACTTTGTTGAAATAGAAAAAAAAAGAGCAAACTTGGTCAATCTATCCACTACCAAAAAGATACAATCCTTCCCTTGCACCTTGGGAAGCTTTGTGATGAAGTCCATTGAAATACTTTCCCACTTTTGAGTAGGAATAAGTAGGGGTTGTAATAGACTAGTAGTAACTATGATCATTTTAATTTTATTGACACACTTGGCATTCACGAACATACTTAAGGATTTCATCCTTGAGAATCTCTCGTAGATCGAGCTATAAGAATTGTAATAACTAGGATGACCAACTATTGGAATGTCATCAAATGTCTTTAAAATATGACCTTTAATATTAGTTTTATGTACTAACATTATTCTATCCTTGTACCCTCGCTTACCATGTGTCTATCATCATGTAATGAGATATCAAGAATGCTATTGGAAATAACATTCTTTGTATAATCAAATTGTATTTGCCTCTTCCAATCTACTGCTATCTTTGAAATTGAACACAAATATGATCTTGACAATGCATCAACCACTATGTTCTTCTTTCCTTTAACATATTCAATGTCAAAGTCATAGGTATGGAGTTTGCTAGCCAATTTTTTCTGCCCATCATTCAAATCTTTCTGATTTAGGAAGTACTTAAGACTATTGTGATCAATTTAGCAATAAATCTTCCTCCAAATAAATATTACCTGCACCAAGCAATGCATGTATTATGGATAACATTTCCTTGTCATAGATTGAATAGATCCTTTCACCTCCCCTTAACTTCCTACTTTCAAATGCAATAGGGATTTTTTTGTGTTAGGATAGCCCCAATATCTTCACCGGAAGTATCACATTGAAGCTTAGAGGGCTGTCAAATCCGGAATATCTAGTATTAGACGTGTGCTCATCAATTGCTTGAAATGATCAAAGCTTGCTATGGACTTTAGACCAAGAAAAGGCCCCTTTCTTTATCAAATTTGTAAGTGGGGTACCCAATTGAGAAAATCCTTTAAAACCCTCTTATAGAAATTACATAACTCAAAGACACCCTTCAACTATGTAAGATTAGTGGATGGAGGCCAATCAAGAATGGCTTTGATCTTTTTAGCATCGATACTAACTCCCTTGGAGCTAATAATGTGTCCAAGATACAAAAATTCTATCGTACCAAAATTGCACTTAGACTCAAAACTTCATCCAAATGTCTCAAATGCTCTTCCTAAGATCTGCTAAAAATGAGAATGTCAACAAAGAAGATAAGAACGAACTTACACAATTGCTTCTTGAATATCTTGTTCATACATAATTGAAATTTAGTTGGAGCATTAGTGAAACCAAAAGGCATGACAAGGAGCTCAAAATGGCCAAAGTGACATTTGAAATCAGTCTTATCTTTATCCTCTTGTCCAACTCTAATTTGATGGTATTCTGATCTCAACTTATTTTATAGAAATAGAATGCCCCGTATAGCTCATCAATGAGCTCATCTATCCACGGAATGGGGTACCAATTTTTTAGTCTTCTTGTTTAATGTTCTTTAATCTATACACATATCTACATGATATCATCCTTCTTCACAACCATCACTAAACAGGCAAATGGACTCTTGGTCTAATGTGCCCCATATCTAAAAGCTCCTTAATTGTCTTTTCTATCTCATCCTTATGTCTCTTAGAATGCCCATAAAGAGTAGAAATGACTTGTTTAGCCCCCTCCTCTGACTCAATCACATGCTCAGTGCCTCTATTAAGAGCCCTACCTACAATAATGCTATTGAACACATTGCTTCACTTAGATAGAAAATCTTGAATATCAGGTGGATATGATCTCATAACTTCCTCTATAACTATAGGCGTAACCTTACACTCTTTTGTCCACTCAACCTACTCATGTCTAAATACCATCTCCATACGTCTAAAAGATACAACTTGTAATCCTCTTTTACACATCCATCTCAAGATCACATTCTTTCCTTCTTATTTGAATTTTAACTCCATGGTCTAAAAAAATACGTGTGATCTCATTGAGCGATCAAAGCCACTCTACCACCATCACTACATCAGTATCCCCAATACTCACCACATAAAAGTCATCCTTACTTCATAGTTCCCCAACTACAAACTCTATTGATGGGAGCATCCAAGTGCAATTAATTGTGAATCCATCTACAACCATAACCCAAAATCCATCTACCTCTCATGTTTGAGGTCTTCTATGTTCTACTAGTTCTTCATTAATGAAATTATGTGTAGCTCTTGTATCGATCAAATCAGCCAATTATTGCCCATTAAGTACCCCTCTAATGCGTAGGGACACGTTCTTTTTGAAACTATGTAACTGGGCAAGCTTCCCATAATTCTCCTTACCCTTTTCACCCTCTTCGGAAGACTTCCTCTTCCCTCACCTCTAAATCAAATTGTTGGTCTGATTTTTTTATGAAGATTCATCAACAAAATAATGTTAAAGTATTGTTCGTTCGTGTTTAATAAACGACGAGACAATCATGATCTGCATATAAATATAGATATATTTATATATATGTACTATATAATATAATTGAAAAGTAAGTATATATTAATATGCAT
>MU225272.1:1925474-1937202 GCA_018584345.1 Thuja plicata | reverse complement strand
CTTTGAGCTTATATACATATTTCGTAGTCTATTATCAACTAGTACGCTTAGCAATTAATCTTTCAGTTAATTCTAAGTTTATTGGTATTATTGTTTCAACTAGTATCTAAGTTTCAGGTTAGATTCTGGTTGAGTTAGTAGCAATAAGAAGGGTGCCTCCCCTAAGTTGAGAGGAGAGATTTATTCTCACATACTATGCCTAAATAATTCATTTTGGAAGTAGTGTGCTTACGGCTACTTACAAAATATTTAGCCAATAGTAAGATTCATGGATTTGCCATGATTAGTTATGGTAGACATTATGTGATTTAATGTCAGTGTACATACCATAACTAGGATATATAAGGAGAATGTAATGTTCTCGAGTATATTATATGCTTTGGTATCACGAGATAGGTGATACCTCATATCACGAGTTATGTGATATGTATCACGAGTAAGGTGATACTTCATGTCACGACTTATGTGATATGTGGTACCTCATATCACGAGTTCTGTGATACTTCATGTCACGAGTTATGTGATATGTGATACTCTGTATCACGAGTTAGGTGATACTTCATATCATGAGTAAGGTGATACTTCATGTCACGAGTTATGTGATATGTGATACTTTGTATCATGAGTTAGGTGATACTTCATATCACAAGTTATGTGATATGTAATTTCATATATGTCAGATAATTTATTCACAGAGATCAGTGTAATATGTTTATCCTCCCAAGCTTAAGAGAGAGTGTCGATAATTATAGCTTCGATCAGATAAAATATTGATTCTACGAGAATAGGCAAAATTATGGTATATATATATATATATATATAAATTACTTTTATATTTTATATCATTAAAATTACTCTCATAGAATTCAGATTGAATATATACTATTAGTTATAGTTATCTTTCATATTGCCATCAATATAAATATCGATTGTTGTTATTATCGATATGATTATCGATTCATATGTTAAACGATTTGTTATCGTTCTAACATATGATCGATATATATTAAAAGCCACTATTACTAGTATATGAACGGGTGTTGTACTGCTACGTACAGTCATGCCTATGATAGGGTGACTCCTTGAGGAGTCACGTCTATCATAGACGTGACTGTCCGTCTCCAATGTGCAAGGTATATTTACCACTACCATTCGAACTACTCAATGCTGAACACAGTAATCGATAACTGACAAGGCATTGCCAAGTATTTCGCAAAACAGAGATAATTTCATAATCAGTTCAATAATATATAAATCATTATATATACGGTAATATAATACAGAAGATTAATTCAAGGAATTAGATATCAAATTGCTAACAACACAGAATTTGTTCTATCATTTGAATTTGATATAAGTTTGATTTGCATTTACAACAAGGATAAATTATTTGTACATGCATTATTCAAAGCAATGAAGGATACTTTGCATGAAACAAGTGTGTACACTTATTCTGAGAATGGAAAAATTGCAAAAATAGGCCATTAATCAATTTCATTGCAATGTCCCTTGAAGAAGTGTTGTTTTTGAAGGCAGTAGATTGTGACGGGCAAATGAAAGATGCAACTTTTATTGTCAATATCCTTGTACAATCCATTGAAATGGTGGGCTCCAAAAAAGTTGTTCAAGTCATAACATTCAATGCTAAAGTTTGTAGGGTAGTTGGTTCAATAGTGAAGGGTACATATGTGCTTTTTTTTTGGACACCACAAGTTTGCCACTCACTCAACTTGATATTGCAAAAGATTAGCACAAAGATCAAGTGGATCATAAAACTACACAAAGCTAGGGAGATTCAAATGTTTGTGACTAATTATCGTATGTCAAAAGGCATCTTCAAAACCTTCTTGTAATGTCCCCTTTCTAGCACAAGTTGTATGAGTTTGTCGTTAGCCTATTTCCCCATAGTCCCGTAGGCTAATCAGGACACAAAAGGGACTTAGAGACCTTTTGGCCTAGGCAGTTTGGGTTGCAAGTCATTCATAGGTCATCTGAGGCAGTTTTGAGGGCAATAACTATTTATAGTAAGTCATTATGGACATGTTGGAATTTCAGTTGCACTGGCATGTCAACGGTAAATTGGTAATATCAACAAGATCATTTATTTATCAATGTATAATTTATTATGCGTTAATACTGTTATTTTCTAAAGTTAAATTTAATTATTTAACTTTATTAATGCATAGTCTAGTTTGTGGGAAATATTTAATTAAATGCTCCCCTTTATTATATAATACATTGGAAGCATAAATTAAAGTTATTGGGGACTTAAGTGAGGGAAAATCATGTTACATGTTAAGTTTTAGGATAGCTGCAAATGTAATAGCACTCTATGTTGTATGTATTTTCCAAATGCAGCAATCTCTCTTTCATTTATATTGAGAATGAGGCTAGGAGAGACATGTCCCTTCATGGGACATGTCTATTCATTATTATGAGATTAATATAATGACAATTGATTATGTACCTACATAAATATATATATATAGATATATATATATACACACACACACACGTAATATCTCTGAATCATTATTATATTAATTTCTCCTAATACTAGTTTAGATATATATCTATATATATTATATCTCACATAATAATATATATATATATATATATATATGTTTTCAATAGCCTCATAGGATTTATCTGATCGAAGCTACAAACATCAACACTCCCTCTTAGTTTGGGAAGATAAAATCCATTAAAATGCAAATCACAATAAGTCCATTAACTGTGAGAAAGAGAAGATATCACCTCGTCGTGATATCAGGAGATATGGTATGGGCAAGAATATCAAGTCACATGATATTCACCATATCTAGCAAATAAAGAAGATATCACCTCACCGTGATATCATGAGATATGGTATGAGAAAGAATATATAGTCACATGATATTCACCATATCTCACAAGTATAGAAGATATCACCTCACCGTTATATCAGGAGATATGGTATGAGAAAGAATATCAAGCCACATGATATTCACCATATCTCACAAATATAGAAGATATCACCTTACCGTGATTTCAGGAGATATGGTATGAGAAAGAATATCAAGTCACATGATATTCACCATATCTCACAAATATAGAAGATATCACCTCACCGTGATATCAGGAGATATGGTATGTGAAAGAATATCAAGTCACATGATATTCACCATATCTAACAAATATAGAAGATATCACCTCACCATGATATCATGAGATAAGGTATGAGAAAGAATATCAAGTCACATGATATTCACCATATCTCACAAGTATAGAAGATATCACCTCACCGTGAAATCGGAAGATATGGTATGAGAAAGAATATCAAGTAACATGATATTCACCATATCTCACAAATATCCACAGTATGTGCACAGACATCACGTCTCATGATGTCTACCATTTGGATATTGTATCATGGCATGTCCACGGATATTACGTCACATAATATCCACCATGAAGATCTCTAAATCATCTATGGTTTATTTAATGATATCAACCTTATGATATCTATCATGATGTCTAAGAGATCCTAACCATCATGACATGTCCACGGATATCAAGTCACATGATATCCATCATGATGGAGATGTTGCAAAGTCGTCACCTCACAACAACAATCAAATACAAGTGTTCATTGTCGAAAAAGTCGTCACCTTTCTCCAATGTTCACAGGAGGGCCCGTAAGTCATGGAATCACACATGACATCCACCTTGACTCGTCTCAGAGGGTGGATTCACCATAGCTCATCCCAGAGGGTGGAAACAAGGGCTTTCATCTTAGACTTCTCTCTCAAAGAGAAGAATGCAATAACATTCAAAATAATAGATCACAAATGTTGAAACTCCTTTTCATCTAAAAGGCTTCATTCTCCAACATACCAAGCTTATCTCAAAAGTACACAACCTTCTCTCTAGCAAGAGACTTGGTGAGAATATCAGCCATCTATTCTGTAGTGATAATGTACCTTGACTGAATAGCATTCTTATGCACTATATCTCTAATATAGTTTGCATCACTCTTGGTGAACCCCAAGTTATCCAGGAATATCATGACGTAGGAGTTGGCATTAAGGCATTTCAGCCAACACACATGGGACTCAATCTCATGATCATAGTCCTCTAACTGCAAAACCATCTCCACTGTTGACTCCTTCTGAACCAATATGACCAAATTCCTTGGAGATCAGAATGAATCAAATCCTCTAGATGCTCCCTTTAAATTTTAAGGTCTTGCAACAACCTCCTAACCTCCTCGTCCAAGGTTGCTTTAGATGAACTATCAGACTCCCTCTGAATCTAATATCAACCTTCTAACTTCATGCCAACAAGTCGTGTCTTTGTTCTTTAGTATGCATCAAGCTCTTTTCTTGAATGCCCTTTGTTCCAACAACTTATCCATCTCTCTAGGAATATCAAGACCTAGATATCTGCATAAAGGCCTTCTAGCCCACATATATAGAACTACATCATTTGAATCGCAATCCTTTGGTTGTTTATAGTTTCTTGGTAACTAGGGAAGCCATCTCGATATGACCTGCCCTTCTAAATCAGAATGATTAAGATCCTTGAAAATCAATTTTGGTAGATGCTCTAGTAGCTCCCTCTGTTACGGAAATATACATGGTCCCAATCATGAAAATATCTTGCTCCAAGAGACTCATCATCTGGTACATGATCATGTTGAAATTTTGATCATAACATTAATGGTAGTAGTTTCTCATACACGAATGTACTTGTCTGATTCCATAGTAACATGAGTGAATGTAATAAAATGTGGATTTATCCCCAGGCTTGGCAACACCAAACATTCATGATAATCTGGCTTCCATCTGAAGCTCCAAGTACATGCATCAACCTCTTGACCTTCTCATCCAAGGTTGCCTTAGATGAAGTGTCAGACTTCTTTTGAATGTAATATCAACCTTCTAACCTCATCGTCCAAGGTTTCCTCTCATAGATTGTTAGACTCCCTCTGAATCTAATATCAATCTTCTAAGCTCCTCGTCCAAAGTTACCTCTGAAGTGTCAGACTCCCTTCGAATCTGATATCAATCTTCTTTTCCTGCAAGAGCGTCCCCTGAAAAGATCAAGGCAAATAGCTCTTATAGTACGTATCGAAATAGAAATAAGAGAAATTACAATGAGTAGATAAAGTAATACTTAACTATAATAAATACTTATCTGCGCATCAACATCCTGGATACAAGTTGCTCCAATGAGGGTCCATATGCAACAAATCATAAAACGTTTATAAAGATTGAGCTTTCCAAAGACCCTTGCCTTAGGGCCAAAAATTTCTACCAACCCCTACCAAAATCTTAGAACTCCTTTGGCTTCTTAACACTCCGCTACAATTCACTTGACCTTACTCTTTGCACTTGGTGTGGACAAAAGTCTACAACCCAACTTCATTCACTGGATTTCACATAGACCCGTACATAGTCGGTCATATCTTTTGAACCCCACACTTTCTCTCCAATCGCTCCGATGAGATTCTTCGCAATTTGTTTATCGGCAACATATCCAAAATGCAACAAGATCCAACAGTGTATTTGTGAGATATGGTCCTTGTACTGAGACTGTATTTTCTGAGACAGTCGCACATTCACCATCAACAACGTACTCTCTTACATTTGCAGTCTAGCTCTGATACCATGTTAAGTTTTAGGATAGATGCAAATGTAATAGCACTCTATGTTGTATGTATTTTCCAAATGCAGCAATCTCTCTTTCATTTATATTGAGAATGAGGCTAAGAGAGACATGTCCCATAAAGGGACATGTCTATTCAATATTATGAGATTAATATAATGACAATTGATTATGTAACTACATATATATATATATATATATATATCTCAAAGTAATGAGAATCGAAATCGGATTGGAACCGGCAAGGCCGAATCAAATCGCGAATCAGCCATGAATCGGAATCGAATTGGCCACGAATCGGCAAATTTAAAAAACTCTTGAAATTTAGAGATTTTAACAATTTAAAACTTATTTCACGCACCCTTTATTGAATATAACTTAAACACACTATAACATCATCAAATAGAAGCTAACATACATGAACAAGGAACATAAATGATAAATATTAAATCCATCACATACGTTACACGTAAATGTAAATTGTAGCTGAAGTAAATAGGAATCATAGGATCATAATAAGTCAAATCATAGAATGTATGTAATATGAAGATCCATAAGACATCAAATCATAAATGTATGTAAGATGAAGATCCATGAAACGTATGTCTATCAGTACCTATAAACAAAATGAAAAAACAAGGCTCTAGCTCAAGCCAAAATCATTATCCTCAAGCTCGGCCGCAACCTCAGCCTCAGCCTATGAGTATCCTGTCTACCTTCTACAAAGGCGTCTAAGGTAGGTCCTAGAGGACTACTGAGCCATAGCTCCCACATGTAAGCTAGGCTCACGAACAACATCACTAGGGCCTATGTCTGTGTGTGCGCGTGTGCGCCTGCCAGTGCCTAAACATGCTCTAGCTGCCTCCTCTGCCATGGCCACAGCTTCAGCCTCTCTATCTACCTGGTTGCAAATGAGTTGAGTGTTGCTATTGACTCCTTAATGCTCCCAATGCAATCTTATGGCCTCCCCAAATGGATTTTTGATTTCTTTGGTGCTCTTCCTTCTTGCTGGTGACAAATCTGTGGTCTTTCTTTTCTCTTCTTCTCTCTCACTTTTCCTCTCTTCTATTCATGCTAAACAATTAGAAGGCCCTTTAGGCATAAAACAAAGACGAAAGGCAAAAAAAACATTAAAAAAAGATGTTTTTTTTTTAAATTTGACTTGACTTTTTATCAAGCCACGCGGGCCGATTTTTTGCTATTCATGCAGGCGATTTTGGCAATTTTTTGGATCAATCGCTGAACCGGCGATTCACGCAATTTCTGGGCGATTCTCGTTACTCTAATATATATATATATATATACACACACACACACACACATGTAATATCTCTGAATTGTTATTATATTAATTTCTCCTAATACTATTTTAGATATATATCTATATTTATTATATCTCACATAATATATATATATATTCAAGTCTCATAAGATTTATCTGATCGAAGCTACAAACATCAACATTACATGGCATGAAAATATTAAAGAAAAAACAATCGCAATAAAATAGGGGCTGAAAAAGCAGATGCGAGAAAATAGGCGCGAAAAAGCAAAAAATCTCAAAATTATAGGAAAGGGCAAAAAAATGATTTTGTTTATCCCGCATTGTCAAGGTGAGTGGTTGAGCTCTTAGAAAGTGCTATAAAAGAAATGGAAGTGTCTTCTTTCAACATGCTTGGATAATATATTAAACTGGTGAAATTGTGGAGAAGTTCTTCTCGCTGTTGCAAGATACAGTCAGGACGATTTGGTTGTGCTTCAAAAGTAAATCAGAAGATTGAAGGTTTCTTGTAGGTATTAAATATTTACCAAAGGTTTATTGCTGATGAAGGATTTAATCTGAGTGCTGAAAGTAGACTTTTCAAGTATTATTGCCGTTGCATATTACTCCTTGCTGGCTGTCCCAATCAGACTTAGTCTAGGTGGTTTGGGAGCCTCTCCAATCTTGGAGGAAGTTGTATCCGACTGGAAGGATATCTAGAGCTTCTGTACAAGGTTGGACTGCCTTGGGAATTGCATACAGGTCTGAGACTTTAAGACCAGAGGTGTGCAGGTCTGAATATTTATTAGAAACTCGTCATTGTTCGTTAATAGTGTTGTCCAAGGTCTGTGATTTCTCTAGTAGCTGACGTGGGAGATGGAGGTAGTATTGCTGTCCATAGCTGTCCAGACAGGCTGTACAGAACTGAGATACAGAGATAAAGGGTGTCGTCCAGAGCTGGAAGTGTGGAGACAAGAGATTGGGTCTGCTGTTGTTATTTTCAGTTCACATTGTCGTTTTGGGGCAGTCATTTGGTATGCCAAACATATTGTAATATTGTTCTTATCAATGAAAGTGAATGTATTCATTGCTGTTAATGTTTGCACAGATTTATACACAATGTTTTAGGATATCAGACTGAGATATCAATCTACTGAATAGTTTTCAATTTAATTAGTTCTGGAATGAAGTTATACTTGCATTGGATTCTACTTTGCTATATATGTTGTTTCCTATTTTAATAAACAGCATCAACAATCCATTACATCAGCAAACTGAGACCAAACAGAAACACAAAGATAGCTTGCAAGCAAACTATTTGACACAATTACACTGGGTGAAAAGGCACAAAATTTGATTAAGAATAGGGGGTCCCTTACACTTCTCCAACTTGGAGTTGTTAAAGATAATTTTATTTTTTAGTATATTTATTTAAAATTTCAATTGTTGATATCTGACATGTCATCTACCTTTTAAGAGTGAATTTTTTTTAACACCATGTTGGGTTGTCAAAACTTGATTTACATCACACAACTGTCTTAAGACAACTTGAGAAGCTGCAAGATGTATTGAGCTTTATGGTCGTCAACACTCTTTAAAGTGTATAGAGGCAATCAAATATAGAGAGAGCCCAAAAAATCATAGCACTGATCCTAGATGTTGAGTGGTGAGTTCATGTCAAATATGTTTTGAGTTTCATTGAGCACATCCTCAACATGATCAGGTATACTGATACAGGTTGCTTATGTTTGAGTGAAATTTATGATGGCTCTGACTCCAAGGTTGAAATAATGACTATAATAGAAGCCAACGACCATGACTGCACAAAATAATTTTTCAAAATGGTGCAAAAGATCATTGTTGACCATTGGACATGATGACCATGCACTTGTATTTTCTAGCATTTGCTTTGTCTCCAAAATATCATAGCTCGAAGATACTTTCTTTGGTGAGGAGGATGGCACCATATAGAGATGAACAGGTTGTTGACTACAAGACTTAATTCATAAGAATATTTTCAAGAGTATTGTCTTGACTCTTGACTCAGTTTGACCACTTCAGATTTTCTGTAAGAGCCTTGGTTTTTTGTATGTTCTTTTTGTGTTTCGAGTTTTATGCTTTTTTTGTGTTTTTGAATACATAAAAACAATGCGTGAAAATAAACTATCTATTGCAATTTCAATGCAGGAGAATTCCAATTTATTCAATTTATAATACGATTTGCATACAATGCAAATTATTGGAATTTGAGAGATGAAATTAACTATGAGAACTTGTATGTAGCCGCAGCTCTGAGATTTCACTGAAGAATGACTTCAATCTTTGATCATATACTAATAACCTCTAAGGCGTCAATAGCTAAGATGAAAGACCAACCCTTGGGAGCATGGGAGCAATGCTGAAGGTTGGCGTCAATGCTTGAAGGCTCACGCGGCTGGGTTTTCTAGGATCGGCCGCCTTATTGGCGTCACAAACTATGACCAGAATGCTGCGATATATATTTGTTCTCTATCAATTACAATCTCTGCACAAAAGCTGATAAAACCTATTTCAACTTCTCCAATTGCAAAGCAATTAATCCCATTCATGGCTCTTGGATGAAGCCATAGTTGACTGCAAAAATCGATGGGTCTTTCACCATCTCTGATTGCCAAAGCTCATGAAGAATTCCGCTCTTCCTAGCTGCAATTTCTGAAACCCTTGCACATAAGAACTTCTCATTCACAAAAGTCAACTATCAAATGCATGCTATGGTTCGATTTTTGGCATTTGGCTTTATATATTTCTCAACATGCAAATTGACCAAGCATCTTCAGCTTCACTCCTCACATAACTTAAAAATATATTTGCTTTTGATGGAGATTGCATTCATAATTAAATTATAATTCCCTCCAAGACTAGGTGCCATATTTCAAACACATTAACTAATCATTAAATATACTTGGTGCCACTTAAACTTTATAATAAACCATTATATGTATTATTCTCAGTTACCAGATGCGCTTGATGACTACCTGGATCCAAATGCGGAGGCAGAAGCGGAGCTTGATGTGTGGGGAAGCTCTGTGGATGTGCATTAGTTTAAGTGTATTCCGTGTTCGATGCTTTCCTTGGAATTTGTTTTTTCTGCCTTTTCTGATTGTGCCCCCTGTGTTATGAATGCCCACTGGACTCAAGATGTGTCGTAATATATCTGTAGGCACTATAATGTTTTAAATTTTTAATAACTCCCTTAAAGGTCAACCATCCACTGTATCCACGATACCACACTCGCTTTTTTTCCCCTTTTTTTAACAACAATGAATTGTTGCTCATAAATACCTGCGTGGGTGGGAAAAGTACCGACCTTTCACTTGTTCGCTGCTTTGGGATATAATAAGGATTAATATATATAATTTGATTAGTATTATTTTATATGTAATTTGTATATAATATATTATATGTATTATAATATATTTTACTTTCTATATTATCATATAATAAATGGTTATTATTTATCATTAAATTTATTGTATTAAGAATATAATATTATATTAAATGGATTTATATGTTATATTATTTTATATTATGTTAATAATATAGATAAATAATAATGAATTATATTATAATTTATTATTATTTACTCATTTGTTAATTTATTTATTTTCATTATTTATCATTGAATCTTATGATTTTCGGATTTTCATTGGAATCGTGAACATAGACGTATTTGATATGACTTCTTTCAATTTGAATATTTGTGAACTATCAATTGGCATTTAACATTTATCTAATAAAGCAACATACTATCAAATGATTTAATTTTGTATATTTCTTGATTTTTTTGTATATATATAAACGCATCCAAAACCCCCCCAAAAAAATTCACACTTCCGCATATCGGATTCTCATAACCGCATTTGCATCCGCACCTGAACCGATAACTTAGGTATTATTAATTAAGTAAAACTTAATTAATAATTAAATAACATAGGATTAGCTTATTAAATTTCTCAAAGTGGTCAACTTTGAATACAGATATTCACTGCCAAAGCAAAACACCCAAGTGCACTGCCATAAGTAGTAACTGAACAAAATTGATTTACTATAAATAGTAAGTCCCTCAAAATGAGCCAAACAGTAAAAGCAAAGGAAGGGACCTGAGCCCCTAATAAAACTGAAGAGAAGTGATGTCCCCAATGCTCAGGGAGCAGCTGTCCAAGGACCCTCAAACCAAGCTGAGCTAAAATAAGGAGATTACAGTCTTCCCTCCCTAAAATTGCTTGTCCCCAAGCAATCTCACATCTGAAAGCTCATTGTACTCAACTTGTAGATGAATCACAACTCCACCTAGATCCCATGGGTAGGACTAAGTAATGTCCCTATCATCATCAACCAAACCTATAATGACATTACCATCAATACAATCACCAGAATCTACCAAACTGAAACCGTCACAATATTTGATGTCGCATAAACAGAAGCATCACATGGGAGCAGCTCTGTAGGCTGGCAAGATTTGCCCTCCTCTGCGCAAGATAAGCTATCATACAATTCATTCAGCTCATGCGCTACTAAACTATGCATCCTGTAAATGTCATGTATATGTGGATCAAATGTAAAGCTATATGCACTCCTCACCATGTACACCGTCGCCCAGTCATACACCCTACCGGTCAGAAGATAGTTCATTAACCCAACCTACTGGAACAAAATGTCTGAGGCACGGCTAGCCCCCGTAAGTCTACTCTTCACCAAATCCATGAGTGCGCGCCAATGCCCTTTCCGAATGAATGTTTTCTTGATGCCACGGTGGTGAGACACTTGTCGGAGAGACTC
>MU225272.1:1898549-1909536 GCA_018584345.1 Thuja plicata | reverse complement strand
ACAATAGAAGGTCATGTTATTGTAAGATCGTCACCTTTCAATAACTCTTCCAAATACAAGTGATAATCATTTGGAAGTCGTCACTTCCTCATGATGTACACGGGGGGTAGGCCCATTAAAAATATGGAGTCACACACATGACATCCATCATGCCTTAGCGCAGAGGGTGAAAACAAGGGATTTCACCTCGAACTTCTATCACAGAGAACTCATTGCGAAGATATCAATTGGTTGATCATCCAAGATTGCTTAAGATGAACTGTCAGACTCCCTCTGAGTTTGATATCATCTTCTTAGCTCCTCGTCCAAAGTTACCTTTGATGAGTCAGACTCCCTCTGAAAAAAATTTCTTATGCTTCTGTCCTGAAGGTATGTCAGAGAGAGATTACAAATAGCTTATAAACTAAACTATCTCATACAGAAATACCAAAGATAGAAGCATACAAGATTTTACTACCCAATATTATAGCATAAATTTCAAATTCAGTAATTCATGTGCATTAGGAATACTTATCTTAAGTTTCAAATATTTCCTTTTGTAAGGTGAGCCCATATAGGAAATATCAACTCTCATCAAAACTTGAAGTTGTTTGCAGCAGACTCACTGCAGGAGATCATAATGTTGTTCGTGCTAGCCATGTCGATGATCTTCATGTAGAGCGACAGCCTAGAGTGGATGATCACCATTTTCTCTCTCCACAGAGGATGGTTCAAATGGAAATGTAACATTGGTTATTATTCCCCACCACAATGTACAATTCCCACTCTTATATCATTGAATAATACTCATGTCTTCTTGTGAAATGACTTGATTGCTCCAAGAGAGGTGACACTCTATAATTAATTCTTTCTTTCTAGAAAGATACACACTTCCTTGAATACATTCTTCTTTGTTAACGTTTGACCACGATCATAACAAATTAATATATCTCTTTAATGAAAGCCGCTTTCAGGAATTTCACATAGACCCGTACACAGTTCGTCATAACTTTTGAACCCCACACTTTCTGTCCAATCGCTCTGGTGAGATTCTTCAAAATTTGTTTTTCACCAACATATCCAAAATTCCAAAAAATCCAACGGTGGATTTGGGAGATATGGTCCCTTTACTGAGACTGTATTTTCTGAGACAGTCACACATTCACCATCAACAAACTACTCTCTTACATTTGCAGTCTGGCTCTGATACCAGGTTAAGTTTTAGGATAGCTGCAAATGTAATAGCCCTCTATGTTGTATGTGTTTTCCAAATGCAACAATCTCTCTTTTATTTATATTGGGAATGAGGCTAGGAGAGACATGTCCCATCAAGGGACATGTCTATTCATCATTATTTATAAGAAAGGACATGCCTCTTCCCATTAATTATAATTTAATTAATCTTATAATGTTTCATCAATCAATTATTAATTAAGAATAATATAATAATTTAATATTGAATATTAAATTTCATATGATTAATAATAATATAACATATATATTATATTATTATTAATCAACATATATTATATGTATTCTAATGATTAGACGACTGAAGCTACAAACATTAACAAAATCTATCCCTCTGATTGGGTGATATAGACCTCTTCCTTAAGGTCTCCACTAAGAAATGCACTTTGTACATCCATTTGATACAATTTCCAACCTAATTGGGCAGCTAAAGCAAAAATCATTCTGATGATTTTAACTTTTGTTGTGGAAGTGAATGTTTCCTCGTCATCAATCCCTTCTTTTCTAGCATATCCCTTAGCCACAAGTCCGCCTTTATGTTTATCTATACTATCAATTGCCTTATATTTAGTGTAAAATATCCATTTACATCCAATTGCTTTCTTACAAGATGGTAGATCAACAAGCCCCCATGTCTTCTTTTTCGTTAGGGACTAATACTTTGCATACATAGCCTTTTTAAAAATCTTTGATTCTTTTGCTTGTTAAACATTAGCTGGTTCAAAATTATCAACAACCAAACTCATTAATGCTAGATTTACATCATTGCCAGCCATACTGCAAATTTGTGGACCTCAAATTCAAGTGTCTGCAACTCCATCAAACTTTGCATCATGAATGGTACTAGTATACCACTTGGCAATAGGTCTTGTCACATTTGTAGATGTTGAATTACTTTGACTATCAGCATCCCCATTATTTTTCCCATCCATGTTGAAAATAAGCGTACTATCTGGAGTCAATGATAATGTGGGAGGACAACTTGACTACTCTTCTCAACAAAAATCACATCTCTTCTAATGCGTATTTTCTTTGTGCTAGCATCCATAAGAGGATATGCCTTAGACTCATTACTATAACCAAGAAGATTGCATTTCATAGATATTTCATCAAGCTTCTTTCTTTGTTTCTTAGGAATGTGCATCCAAATACAAGAAGACAAAGATAGATAATTTCACCTATCCATGCTTCTTCTAATGTGATGTCATCAAATACTTTAGTTGGTGCACAATCTAGAAGATAAACCGTTGTGTGCACAACTTCAGCCCAATACACATGTCCCGAGCGAGAATCCTTCAACATGCCACGTACCCTCAATTTGAGCAAAGGGCACAAATACGACGATTCATATCTTTCTCCACAAGAGTGCGAAACTCTTTGAAGTAGGAAAAGGCTTCGTCTCTTTGTTGCAAGCAATATACCCACATTTTCCTTGTGTGATCGTCAACAAAAAGTTGAATGTACCTGAATCCATTGTGACTAGGTGCTATGGGCCCAGCCAGATCATTATGCACTAGCTGCATAGGTTGTCTTGCATGACGCTCACTAGGATGGAAGGGTGCTTGATGTTGTTTTCCAGCAATACAATTGGAACAAATAGCACTCGACTTCTCAAGTGAGGGAAGCCCTTTGACCATGCTTTTCTTACCAAGTGTAAGCAAATAACTAGTGCTCAAATGATCAAATCTACAATGCCACAACATAGCAAGATCATTATCCAAAGTCACTAAGGCTTGATTATAGGCAACTATATCAAGCCTAAAATTGTACCAGTTTCAAAGGCATTTGCAACAATCTATGAATTGTTAGACTTTCTATGTTGAGACATACCTTTTTTATCCTAACGTTTATCAAATTCAATCCCTAGGTTGTGGTCAAGAAATTGATTGACAAAAAGAAGATTTTTGGTATATCAAGGCTCATATAAGACTTCAATGAGCCTACACCTATGTATGCCAAACTATAAGGAGATATCACAAACACCTTCAATGTTGTGGGTTGTGTCATCTCCAAGAAAGATTTTACAATGACGGGGTTTCAATGCGAGAAAACGCTCCCTCTGTCCAGTCCTATGCTTTGTAGCACCTGATTCCACATACAAAACTGAGGTTGATTGTGAACTATCTTTTGAAGAATCCACAGAAAACACATATTCCTCTTCTAGAGAGTCTTCTTCTTCAACAACATTCCCATGTTTATGTTTGTTCTTTTGCTCCCATCATGTATTGCCACTTTAAAATGGCTTCTATGGATGTGATTTGTGTCATGGTCCTTTGGCCAAGGAGTTGTACCAACAATTTTTAACATCATGTCCAATTCTGTCACACATGGACACTTCTTTTGAGATCTTAACGAATTAAGAGATGTGGGTGGTCCACTAGACTGCTTCATAGGCTTCTTGCCTTTATGACATGTGGCCATTGCATGATCATCCTCACAATAATCCTAACTTATAGAGTCCTCTTTCTAAAGTAGATTCACCAGCTTCTCAAAAGTGGGTGTTTGTTTTATGACATTCAACGTTGTCACAAACACCTTATAATTAGAAAGTAGTGCTCACAAAAAATAGGCACTAGGACTACATCTTTAATTGTTTCTCCCAACACTTATAGCAAAGCTCTCAACTCAGCAATCCTTTCGAGAAAGGCATTCAATTGTTCTCCATTCTTCATTTTGAGGCCACGTAGTTGACTCTTCAAGATTTAATTCTTATTCTTCAACTCATATACTGTGTTGAGCTTTTTCCGTGCATATTTGGTTGTAGACAAGTCTCAAATAAAAGGGTCAACTTCATCACACATGTTGAACATAATGATCAGTTTGGCCTTCATGTTGTCTTGATCGAATTTCTTCTGCTAATTAGCATTAGTCTAATGTCGTGTAGCAGTACCATTGACCACAAGTCAAATTTCCTCAAACTCAAGTTGTGTTTTGAGTTTGGTCTCCCATGTGGAATAATTATTTCCACATAGCAAAAGAAAGTCTAGAAGAAGGAATTAGGGAGAGCTTGCTTTCATTGTTTTCGCTAAATAAAGACGTTATTTTGTCATGTTTCTTGTCACTCAAATTAGTGATTTGCCACAGAGAAGAGTATAATTTAGGAATCAAAATAACATTTTAAGAAATGTGAGCAGAAATTGCTTTTGATATGACCTTCCAAAAATTCATATTATTACTTTTTGATTTACTAGAAATTTCTCACTTATGAGCATTGTCCTTACTAATTGAAGTGGACATCCATGGAAAGCTTGTGGGTTGTTTGGCAAAATGTGCCAAAAGGTTATAATTTCACAGACATTATGGTTGTAGGAAAGGCAGAAGATAGAAATTTACAAGCGAAATACACGAGGTAGTTGTAAGGACAAATTCTACAACAGTTGCCAACATCCTCCTATGCCTCTGCTATAATGGTAGCTTTGGAATAGGGTAATAGTTGTAGAGGTTTCAAATTATAAGAAAGTGCATGTGACTTCCCAACTATTTTGATGTCAAACATAAGTTATCTAAATGTGAGAATGAAGTGCTCACCTCGTGGAGCAAATACATGAATGATGCAGAGAATCTAAAGATTGCCTACTGATCTTTTCTCAACTCTCATTCCGTAAGAATATCTAGAGGCTTCAACAAACTATCAAACCAGGCAAAGAATTTCCAAGACTCCCAATTGATAGGAAAAACGTAGAAGATGAAGCAAGAAAAATTCAAATACAATTTATTACAAAATTTATAGAATGTTGAAACTCGAACACAATGTTGCTACCAAGTTTCAGCATTGAATCAGACGCCATTCCACATACTCACGCTTGAAGATAGAGAATAATAATGTGCTAAGCTTGCAAGCCGCGGTGACACCAAGCAATTGCACTCTACATTGCTCCTTCACACTCTATTTTCTTGTTCAAATGTTATTGTTGGAGAATTACAAACATGAGCCACAAAGAGTCTATTCTGGGATACCCGCGAACTCAAAATCTAGATTGGAAAGTATGCTCTTAGCACGTTGTCCCATATCTGACATTTCTCTCATAAATCGTGAGCCATTATCAAATACTTGATCTTCTCAACCATGCGAAATCCTAGGAAATGGAGAGAGGAAATGCGAAAGGAAAATCATTCCAAGTCAATCTTGTTGAGCTAATCTCCAGCTTAGATCTCTCAACAAAGCCATCAACAATTTCTCACCGCCATTAGGCTTTATTTTGGACATCTCGGATCATCAAATACTTTGTTTCCAACTGCCCTAGACAGACAGATCTCCACATGGACTTACTCCACACCTTATATGCTTCACAAAGACATCAGATCTCAAAGTGAAGAGAGTGTGAACAAAACACCTCAGATGGCAAGATTCACATGCTTCCATTGTGCTAAATGCCCATCCACCGATGATCAACTAGATGACTTTGACTACAGAGAAAAGGGCAACAAAAATCTCAAATTGTGGCTTCTTCTATATTAAGAGTAGAAACTCCAATTAAGAGGTTGCTCGAGAAATTTGTGTTGGAGGATCTGGCATAAGTATAGGCTTTGATACCATATTAAGAGTATTACGCTCAAATTGAACTATGTTGCATTACAAGTTGCATATTTATACAATAAAATATAATGAACCTTGTGACCCACAAGTTCAACAAAATAACGAACAATATCCTAAATATGCTATAAAATACTAACAAACCAAAACAAACATAACTTAAGAACAAATGATGCAATATTGAACAGTGAAGGGGTCCTCAATACTACAATAGAGCTCATGCATTCTTCTATATTGCCACCATTATAGCACCTTTTTCATGAGATGTGCAAGGGTACTAACATGGAGCTCACACATTCTTACTTCCACTAAGTGCATAAGAATTTGAACTCAAAAGTTAAGGAGTCAAATGAATTATGGCCATATATCCTCCCAGCCAAAGCTATACTCCTACTCCCAATCATGGATTCTAACAAAGCAATGAATAAACAAAAGTGCCATTAATATCACCAAAACACAAGATGCACAGTTTACGATGAGCACAAAATAATCTCATAAAGGAATACAGTACAACTCCTGAAATTGAAGCTCCAATATTCCAATCCCACCTAATTGATTCAGCTGCACTTCATCAAATACCTTGAGCATCCTAAGCATATCAAAAGCATTCAACACTTGGGAGGTCCTAAAAAACAGTTTGTTTTATTATAAAAAAATCAAAACAGAATAAAATTGAAATGAGCAAAGAAATTGCACTTTACAGCTTTCAAAGAGAAATTTTTGGATAATATTAGAAAATATTCAAATCTAGTTTACCACAATAACACATAACAAATCATTTAACAACACATATCATTGATCATATCTTATGTCTAAACTATTCATAAAAATAGAACAAGATGCATTCTAGCTTTGACAAGCAAAACATACCAGTGCCCCTTTTCTTACATTCCCAAGAGGACCACGATATTTTTCATAACCTACAAAGGCAATTTTTATAGTTACAAGTTACATAATTTTGATTCAATATTAAAAAAAATGTTACAATATTTTTTTTAATTGTCAATCCCCATTCATTAGCATTGTAAAAAAAAATATGTTAATGCAAAGCCATTAATAAGGAGTGTGACTAATTTGCAGAAAACTCTACCCTTTTCCCCTGTTTCTGCTCGGAAACCATTAGCAAAATTGAATCAGTCCAGAAAAGGTGTAAAATGACTAGATGATTTTCCAGCAAAATTTCTCAAAAAAGAAATATTGTTGTATTATTTTTCTGCCATTTTCAGCACATTCCATGCTGTAAACATATCTTAAGGGCAATAAAAGGCAATTTTGTAGAAAACAACTCTTGAGAAATAAATTTGAATATCTACTTATTGTGTTAAATACAAGGCAATAGTAACAAAGAAATGGTATGCTAACAAGACAAATTTTATATGATGCTTTACTCCTCTGGAATGATGTCAAGAGATGAGTTATATTTCTAGTGAACATAAACGATTCAAATAAAATATCAGAAAAACTGAAGAATGTCATGTACATTAATGGTAGACGGAAAATCATAAAGGCGTGGTATATCAATCCTACTACTTGTTTATTTTCTTAAAAGAGTACAATACAAGCCAGGTTTAATATATTATAGTATGATGATAATCATGTAAGGTAGAAACTAGGTTCATTATAAGTTCCTCTTTAAAAAGCTTCAACCTTAAAGCATCATTGAATCCTAATAATTTTCTTTAGCGACCTCACTCCTTCCCTATTTCCATTGCAAATTTGTTCACAAAAATTGATTCCTTAGAAAACACGACAATATCATTGTCACAAATAATGAAACTATTAATTTATCCCGAAAATTCTTGAGACGTAACATATTTGAAAACAAATTTTATGAGTATTGCTTTAATCTCAAATGCATTATGTCTTCAATCATATGGAACTAGTGTCCACAAAGGATGCATCCCCAAGGCTTTGTAATGTTTCCCCGTCCAAGGACATTTGGGAGACAAGGGTGAAGGAGCATAATGTTCCCTCCCCATCCCAATATTCTTTTTCTTAGAAAACATCCCCACTTTGGAGGTTTCCCAAGAAAAAATTGTAAAAATTTAATAGGAAAAAAATTGAGATAAGGAGGAAAATTATTTTCACCATAATGTTCCCTCCCCATCCCAATATTCTTTTTCTTAGAAAACATCCCCACTTTGGAGGTTTCCCAAGAAAAAATTGTGAATATTTAATAGGAAAAAAATTGAGATAAGGAGGAAAATCATTTCATCATGCTCGTCCCCGAAACACTGTCCCCTTTTTTGGGAACTTTGTGAAAATAGCATGTTGTCATTGATGTCCTACAATGCCTGGAGGATTTAAATACATCCCCACAATCATCAAATTTAAGCATCAAAAGAAAATTTAAATAAAACACTTCAAATAAACCCATCAAAATTATACCCATTAGACCCACTAGAGGCTTCCATGCCCACATCCATGCTTTGGGTTTAAAAGAAAAAATTAAAAAAATTGCGTCATTCCAGATGCAAAAGCAACAATAAATTCCTAAGTTATCCCGATTATATCCTAATTAATTTGATTCCATTTCTACTTTTGTTTTCTCAATTCAATTCCATTTCCAAGTAATTCTACTATATTATAAACTATTTTAATTTATCATTAAGATTTATGATTTGATAACTGACATTGTATTATCGACTATAAGTTGTGTTCTTAATTTTGTGCTTAATTTTGTACATTATATAGAAATATATATTTATGTATTTATATACAAGGCCAGCATTGGAACAAATCCCACTTACAGCATGCTTCCCCATTGGCTTTTAGAAAAGAACTATTAACCTTTGGCAGTGAAGTAGCCACTTCCAACGTAGACACTAGTTGAATCTAAGGTTCTCATGTTTAATGTTCATAGGCAATGTTGAACTTGAAAACACAACCCCTACACCGATTTTGTCTTGTTCAAGTTCTTCTAACAACCCTTTGAAATGTAAGGCAGAATTTGTTGGACACTTCTCCATCCATGCTACAATCATCATCCTTTTGCTTAGTTGAAAAAGTTGAATTGTCACTTTTCTCTACAAACATTTGGGAGACCTATTGGTGTGAGTTTTATGCCACTACAACATACAGGATGAAATACTCAATGTTTCACGATGAAACACCAAATACTAAATCCTCTCTTGAATAAGGAAGCTCATATGCTAAACAATGTATATGGATTATGTGATCAAATGAGACAACCCCAAGATTCCTTCTTAATGTGGACTTTAACTTAGTTATAATGATGTGATATGTTGATATCACAAAGGGACTTACATTGTTCATTCAATGGATACCAACTACTCCGAACCAAACAAACTGCAAAGGGAAAGGGTTGGCAAAGCTATTCTACTCCTAGAATGCAAGAGATCATGAATGCCTTTGTGACTATACTAGACTTAGTTTAGGCATCGACATCAACCAAGCTAGTGCAATCTCCTAAGGGGTAAATGTAGATATTCAAACTATTACCATTCCATTGACACCATCCATCGATGTATATCAATTTGCAAGTAATAATCGAAGTAAAGCTCATAAATATGTCATTCGACCACGCAAGGCAAACTTACAATCAGCAAGCAATAGTGGTTTGGTCTAAGCAAGTTCACCAAAGATGCATCAAAAATATCTTCCATTCAACTAAACACTACTTCTAATCAACATGAAATAAAATCCTATTCTAAGTGAGGGAATGTAGAAACCATGAAATACTTCAAAGCAACACAAGTAATCCACCATGAAGACCAACAATGAATAAGGAGTTACTTTGATAGCATTCTAGCAACAATTCGAACAAGTCTCTCCCTTTTACAAATGAGAGGAGTGGGGTTTATATAGGAGCCCCATATACAATGAACGACTAGGATCGCTTTGAAACCAATGGCCCAAATTTACTCAAAGAAAACCCTAATTAGGGTTGCTACAAACATTAAATCCTCATCCAATGACAATAAGGCACCACCTTGTGGGCCAATGGGAAACTTCAAAAGTACGATAACCAATAGGAAGACGCTTAGTCATCAAACAACTCATCCTCAAGAATATGTATGCCTCTTTCTCTTGCAATCTTTATTTTAATCTCGCTTCCTTATCCTTAGGAATTCTTCATTGTTCTTGGAATTCCTTCTCCTAGATGTCTAGACCTTGTGGTAGCTGAATTCTTTGCACTTGGACCTTCATTGTTTGGAGTTCCTTGTCTACTTCATCTTCGAACCTAATCCTCTTGATCTGTGGAACTTATTCATTTTCCTTGCTCGTGAATCTTGTTCTCAATCCTCTAGAAGTGATTAAACCTCCTTCGAACTTGATCTCTTTGAGCCAATCCCCCCTCATTGTTTGGGATTCCTAGTCAACTTCATCCTCATGGGGATCCTTCCAATTGAACCTGTCCTTGAACTTGGTCATGATATCTTGACTTACTTGGAGCGATTAGTTTCTCCATGTTGATCATAGACTTGTAAGTTTTTGTGTCCTTAGATGTTTGATGACGACAATCTTTCTCATTTGTAGACCTTTTCTCCTTGCATAATTTGATCATCCTCATGTGGTGAAGTCTTCCTCTCACATTGTTTGGGACATCTTTGATACCTTTATCTGTTACCTTCTTGGCTTGGAATCCTTTTGCCTTGATTCCTCACAAGGACAAATTGGAGTCCCTAACAACTTGTCCTACTTGCATAGGGACACATGAATGTCCTTGCAGCCTAGTCCCTCTTTTGCACACCTTAGTCTTTGAGTGGAAGATTGACTCGTGTAGGGACTCAAGATTCTCTTGATTGTTCCTTCCTTGTCCTCCTTACTTATCAATGTCTCACGTGATCACTCCTGCAAAAGAGAAGATGGCATGAAGTTAATGATCTTGTAAGGAAATCTGATTAGAAAATTAACTTCAGATCGTGATCACTCCTGCAAAAGAGAAGATGGCATGAAGTTAATGATCTTGTAACAAGGACAAATTTCCTTAATGATGACAACAATCTTTCTCATTTGTAGACCTTTCCTCCTTGCATAATTTGATCATCCTCATGTGGTGAAGTCTTCCACTCACATTGTTTGGGACATCCTTGATACCTTTATCTGTTACCTTCTTGGCTTGGAATCCTTTAGCCTTGATTCCTCACAAGGACAAATTGGAGTCCCTAACAACTTGTCCTACTTGCATAGGGACACATGAATGTCCTTGCAGCCTAGTCCCTCTTTTGCACACCTTAGTCTTTGAGTGGAAGATTGACT